>RCUC01152137.1:0-37816 GCA_003697995.1 Taxidea taxus jeffersonii
CATGAATAAAGAATGGAAGTATAAATTCATAAATCTACTTTAGAAAATTACCCAGTTACTATCAACTAATATCCAAAATATGCACATCCTATGGCTCTGGAATTCCATTCCCACATATATATCCAACATAAAACTTTACATATAAGCCCAAGATATATGTACAATATTATTTTTATTTAGCAGCATTTATATGAAATTGCCCAAATTGGAAATGACACTGTTTCTTTATTAGAATAGATATATTATAGCATATTCATATAACATGATACTATAGAGCAATGAAAATGAATAAGCCTTTGCAGCATGCAATAACATGATTAAATCTCACAAATGTACTATTGCATAGAAATCACCTGCAAAAAATTAAAAAATAAAAAGAAATAAAAGAGGAAAATAGGAAAGAAGGGGAGGTAAAGAGGGGGAAGGAAGGAGAAGACAAAAAGTGAATGATTTCATATGTAAAACTCAAAATAGGCATAACTGGTTTATGCTAGTGAATGCTTTTAGGGAGAAAGATGGTGAGAGAAATAAAAGAGATTTGGGGGGTGCTGGTCATTGTTCTATTTTTTGTCTTGGGTGGGAATTACACAAATATGTTCGTTATAAGTTAATCCATCCATCTATACACTTAGGATTTGCAAACTTACCCTTATGTTATCTTTCAGTAAAAGTTTAACTTAAAATACTCATTTCCAAATCACAAACTAAATTAAAATATGTGAGTCAGGGTTTGGTTTCTGGAGAGCTACCTATTACCTAGTCCCTAATTACCCACTTTCTTTAAACATAACTTAGATGGTTTGTTGCTTAGCTTTCATCAATGTTTTAATTTTGTTCTTTTCTCCCCTGATTGAATGTAGACTCAACTGGCTTCAGTCAAAAAAACGACTCATTAAGGCTAAAGATTCTCTGTTCTCAGCATACCTGCTGATTTACAACTCTACTCAATCTTATGAAGTTTGTGACACCTTAGCTTTTTCCCATAAAGAATATTTTTATTAATGTCTTCATAATTATAAAAGTGCAGTATAACATTTTAATATTTCTACAAACCCAGCTGTAGATAATGCCACTGGCAAATTTGACTGGTCACTTAGAGGCTTCACCAACACAGGAGAATACAAAATAACCATGCCTTAGCTGATACATAAAACTTTGCATATAAAAGTTATTATAATGATTTAAGTGTGTAACTTACTATAGTGTCAGTGGTTGAAAAGTGGAAAACATTAAAATTAAGTATATCTAGTATAGTTTAGATTATTTTATAATAAATTGAATTTCAAGTATCTACCCATACTGTTTTCCTTAAGAAATGTCTAGTTTTTGTATATACTTTTTGAATATTTTATTCAAATAAGCTTAAAAAGTAGTTTTCGGGCCATCTGGCTTGCTCAGTCAGCAGAGCCATGCAACTCTTGATCTTGGGGTTATGGCTTTGGGTCCCATATTGGTGGTAGAGATTACATTAAAAGAAATGGTTTACTCTGGCCATAATGAATAAATGTTATTCTTGAGGCATAAAGAAAATAGAGCTGTTTTTAGTTCTTTTCCCCTTCCCTCAAATCACTATACCTAAATACCTATGTTTTCATCAATTTAGAGTATTTTTATGCTTATTTAAATAAAACTAGGCATGTTGCAATGTTTCTCAATATTTTATTTTATTTAATTAATTTACTTTTTAAAGATTTTACTTATCAGAGAAAGAGAGAATGAGCAGTGGGGAAGGAGAAAGGGACAGAGAGAGAGAAGCAGACTCCCACTGAGCAGGGAGCCCTACACAGTGCTTGATCTCAGGACCTGCAAATCATGACCTGAGCTGAAGGCAGACACTTAACTGATTAAGCCACCCAGGCACCCCTACTTCTCAAGATTTTAATCTTCAAACAGGAGGAGCAGGCTTATAAACTGTTTTGAAGAATGTGTGACCCATGGCATTCCTCTATTGTTAAAATAAAACATGACATAAGTAAGATAAAATAAAATCTTCCTTAATATGGTAACATTGTAAGTTGGTTTTAGGCTCTCTGGGCGTAACAAATATTAAGGGTCTGTCTCATGGGTTTCTTGGGCTCTTCATTTTATTAATGCTGTTTTGACTATTAAAATGCCTTCTATACTTACTTATTTTTATCTCTTCCATTATGATTTCTTCTTTTAGTTTTATATTTTAAAAATCTGATATATTTCCTTTATCCCACACACATACACATCCATTTTGAGTAAATATTTATTTATTTTGTAATTTTAGATTTGATTATTTTTCTGTGTACATTTTTGTTGGGGGTCTGTATTAGGGTTGGTGATTTTTTTCCATTACTTAAGGAATTGTTCCAGTAGTATTTTTTTGCATATCTTCCTTCTGTCTTTGTTTTGAAATGCCACATTTGATGTTTCTAACATTTTAGATCCTTTTCCACTGATCTGTTTGTGAGCAAGAACTATACTAACTTTATTTTTGCTTTCAAATATATATATACATATATATACATATATTTATTTTTTGAACAAGAGAGAGCACGTGAGTGGGGAGGAGGAACAGAGGGAGAGGAAGGGAGAGAATCTTAATCAGGCTCCATGCCCTCTGCTGAGTCCCCTGTGGGCTTAATCTCATAACCCTGACATCATGACCTGAGCTGAAATCAAGAGTCAGATGCTCAAATGACTGAGCCATCCAGGAGTTCCTACTTTGAATTATACGTTAATATTGCCCTTTACTGTTTTGAAAGTTTATTCAAAACCTTCTAAACTATTTTCCACCTATTTTTTGATGATTTTTAGAATCATCTGAGTCTTAAAGGATGAGTAGGAGTGACTAGTTGGAGATGGCAATATCCATGTCAGGCACAGGAAGCCTCAGCTGAAAAGGCGTAACACAATAGAACATGGAACTTGGTATGAATTGCAAATACCACAGTATGCTTGGACTGAATAATTTAACAAGGTGAGGGGCACAAGGTGGTGGTGGACACATAGTCAGGAGCAGGGCATGTAAAAATGTGTAAGGATTTTATTCCAAAGATAATAAAGGGTTTTAACCCAGGAGGAAACATGAACAGATGCGTGTTTTCATTTTTAAATTTTTTTTTTTTTAAAGATTTACTTATTTGAGAGAGAATGAGAGAACACATATGTATGAGCAGGGGGAGGAGGGGCAGAGGAAGAGAGAGGAAGAGAGAGAAACAGACTCCATGCTGAGCAGGAAGCCCAATACAGGGCTCAATCTCAGGACCCTGGGATCATGACCTGAGCCAAAGGCAGACGCTTAAGTGACTTAACCATCCAGGCTCTCCCAGAGCAGTGTTTTTAAAAAGATCATCTGGGTAACATCAGAAAATGAATCAAGAAGAGTGAAGAGTGAGACAGAGATGCTTTTATGATCAACATAAGAAACATTAAAAGCCTAAATTAAGGTTGTGGGGCTGGGGAGAAGAATATGGAAGATTCAAGAAAGTGCAAGAAGATGACTCGAGAGGTGTAAAAAAATCATGATTTTAGTAACAATTGTAGTCAGAGAAGAAAAGGGCAGGGAACAGAACAAGGGTCACTTCCAAGTTTCTACTTTGAGGTAACTAGGAGAGGTATATTTATTAGAGGCTGTCTAATAAGTTATACATGTAGGATACATAATGGTACATATTTGAAGAGAAATTTGAACTGAAGATATGCAATGGAATATGACCAACAGATAACGGTAAATGTATGTACAGTGCTCAGGAGAACCAAGGAGAACAGTGATTTACATTGAGAGGTTATCTTCCATAAATTGAGATCATGGGTTTAAATAAGATTACTCTGAGAATATAGGAAAAAGTGGACTATAAGGCTGATGATGAAAATATAAAACCACCCACATTTAAAAGAGTATAATTAGCAGGAGAACCATCAAAAAAGGCAATAAGGAGAATGAGAATGAACAGTCTTAGAAGTCAGAAGAAAAGGAAAAAAATTTAAAAAAGGGAAAGGAAAGAAAAGAAAAAGTAGTTCCCTGAAAGACAGGGATAACATTTCAAGGAATAAAAGACAGTCACATTTTAAATGTTGCCTTGAAGGGATAAGGTAAGAAATACATGTACTTGATACCACATCTAGAACTTCATTGACAGCTTTTGTGTGAGCAAGAAGTGGGGGAAGGAGACAAAGTCACTGTTTTGGAGAGAATTGATAGTAATTCCAATCAACTATTTATTTATTCACTCAATGTATATTTTTTTTCCAGTGCTACTATGTGCCAGGCACTGTGCTGGACATGGACCTCTAGCAATGAACAAATCAAATTCTCTGGCTTAATAGAGACTACCTTCTCCTCTGGGAAAGGATAAATCATGAAGAACGAATAAAGAGATAAAACATAATGAAAACAGAGAAGTTCTCCCTGCAGGGTTTAAGAATAGGGTTGAAAGCAGGGAATGGCGAAGCATTATGAAGAAGAGCATTGTGGAAACAGGCCATGGTCCACGGCTCCCAGACAGGTGCATGTGTGGTGGGAATGAGGCATGATGTGAAGCCCGGGGTGAAGAAAGGGAAGAGTATGCACGATGAGGGAAGAGAGGTGGGAAAGTTCTAGTCATGGAGGGCCTTGAGAATTTGGTAGTGAATTTTGAATTATTCTAAGTATGTTGAGGTGACATAGAAAGAGTTAAACAATGCCTGCATTGATTTGCTAAATTTTAAAAAGAATCATTCTATTCCTCTTTGGAGAACAAATTGTGAAAGCAATGTACGGAGCAACAGAAAAATTACACGCGAGTAACTCTGCAGAAGAAAAAGGAGAATTTAGGGTGCTGGCAAGATTGCAGTGACGGGGAGAGGGGGCTTAAATCTGAGAGACTGATCTGTTAAATGGTCTAGAGGAAGAGGAACCTGTGGAGAGACAGGTGAAGACACCACCAAGGGTGACTGATGCTGAAAAGGTTGAAGGTGAAAGAAAGCTTAGATTTGAGCCAAAGGAAGGATGACTCTTCCCCTGACTTAGAAAAAAAGGAAAAGAAGGGAAGCCACTTAAGCTAATTTTATAATGGACTCTCAAGAAGTTGAAAATGTCTTTGTTTTCTCCATATAGTAGGTGGGAAGGTTCAGAACAGAAAAGGAAAAAGGCAGGGAAAATGGGGAAAATTGAGATTAGAAACACACTGAATGATTGCCAAACATTTTTAAAGCCCGACTGGAAACTGGGGTGATGTATTTGATGACAAAAGCATGTGCTTGTCATTTGGCATAAACATTTGTTTATAAACACATAATCACTTATGTGTTTCTATCCTTATGCTGGGCCTTAAAATATTGTCCCAACACTAGACAGGTTTGATAGCCATGCCCAAAAAACACTGTATATTGACCTTATTATTATTTTGTTAATTTTTTATTTTCCTAAAATATGACTTATTTAACAGATTGTCTTAATGGGACAATGCTCATAATTATAATAAATCAACATTTCACATCCATCACAGGAAAAATGTTTCGTACAAAGAAGTAAAGATAAATGCTCTAAATTTAAATATATCAAATCTCATGACAGAAAATATTTCATAAAAAGTTTCATTGTACACAACCTTTTGCTAATAAACTATGAAGGCTGGAATTTTATCTCTATTACATTAAGTGCTTAAGGACTAAATATAAATGTTCATTGAGGGTAAGGGAATTAAAATTACACATTGAATGAGTGACTGATTTAGATAGAAATAATCCAAAGATATTTATACTTCAAGAGTCCTGGTTTAAAGAACAAACATACTGGGCAGCGGTCTCATTTTAGGAAAAAAGTGTGTATATCTTCACATTTATTCTATTACATTAGAATTTTCTCAGAAACAGATATTGCATTGTAAAATTTAATGGCATAATGAAGAAAGACCTGACCTCTGATTTTATTATAATACTATTTTATACCTTTGGTGCATTTTTATTTCTAGGAACTTAGAAGGCAAGTATATAAGAAAATTTTTAACCTAACCACTCCTAAATGTGTACTTTTACTTTTTGTAATATTATCTGAATTAGCTTAGTGTAGAAATTATTGTTGATTTGGATACAAAGCTATGTATCACTCAACCTTAGAAATATTTTTTTCCAAATTTCTCAACTAAACAAATGCAATTAGCATGAAGATTTCAAGAGCTTTCTTACTCCCAGATAATTTGATGTACTTCATTGCCATGCACTTAAGCTTATGTGGAAAGCAGGGGTAGTGATCTCCTCCTGAGAAGAGTAAAATGATCCATGATAAAGAAATAAGGCAAGAACTGTGTTTCATTTAACAAAAATATCAGTGCAGACAGACTCTTACACTTATACATAGCATATTCCAGAATACACTATGTAAATTAAAATGTGGATTGTGTAGTTTGTTCCAAGTATTTTCCTATTGCCCTCAGTCTTACTCCTTCTACAAGTCTTGTCAGCATGTGAAAAAGTGTGGTCACCCAAATACTAGTTAGCACCACCCAAGGGTAGAATGTGTCTTCTATATATTCAAGACTGGAATTGAATACTAAGGTAATGAATAAGAAGGGCTGTCTCAGCCAGCCTTGGGAAGCCAAATTACCTCTCTGAGAATCCAGGAAATAACATGAAAGGAAAGCCTAGTCCTAGGTAGGAGGTTTAAGTACTTTCACAAAATACTAGTATCACACTGATTATTTTCAA
Source organism: Taxidea taxus jeffersonii (assembly GCA_003697995.1). Lineage (NCBI taxonomy): Eukaryota > Metazoa > Chordata > Mammalia > Carnivora > Mustelidae > Taxidea > Taxidea taxus. The sequence goes on from RCUC01152137.1 coordinate 6,655, forward strand.
TGGTCTACCCGATAGTATGAGGATGTACGTCTCACCTGGGGGGCATCAGAAAACACTGTTATTGTCCCCAAATATACAACACTCCAAAGTGTGTACCCAAGTAAAGAAAAACATAGAGGACTCTAGTTTCTATGCACACATGGTGATTTGCAGGGGTGACAGGGTGATGGTGGGGGGAATTAGGCTGTGTGGCTACTGAGTTCTTTAGACTGTCTCCTACAACATTCTCTTTTTGCCACTTCAGAATTGTACCCAGGTTTTGGCACACCAACCTTAGAAGCCTAATTTATTCTTTCTCCCCTAGAAATTGAACATTCGAAGGTACGTCTCAGTTGTCTTCTAAAGAAGAGCATAAATAGGTTTTATAAGTTTTAGAAATTGAATGTTATGTGAATCTAAAGAAAATCTGAAGCTTTATTCTAATTAATATTGAGAGGAAGGAAATGACCACAGGACACTAGGCTATATTTCCTTATACTTAACTCCCAAACTTGACCAACACAGCAATTAAAAACCTCAGTGGAGTATCACCCTGTGTTATTTTACAGGAATTTTTAAGCATCTGCTATCAATCATTACCATTTAACTACAAAAATCCAAGTGGTTTATAGGAAATAGTAACCATAACCTTTATTTTTAATTTATTCCTAACATCTTTCCAATTATTATATTTCCTTATAATGTTGTATGCAACTTCTAGAAGTACACCAATAACTGTTGAATGCTGATTTAAACATGATTAATTTGTTTCATATTAAAATTGAGAATATATGTTTTAATATTTAACTTTCCTTCTTATTTCTCTTCCCTCCTTCCCTCCTTCCTCTTTTTCTTTCCATTTTTCCTCCTTGCCTTTCTTTCTTCATTTCTTCTTCCCTTCAGAGGTCTGAAAATGATCAAGTAAGTTTTCAGAAAATAAATTCCTAACAAAGAGAATCTATCCTGCCTATGAATCACCTAGCCCATGATTAAATAGGATATCACCATCCTATCTACTTGGAAACTTTCTGAAAATGAATGCATATACGAGTTCCATAAATCCTCATAACATTTAAAAAAAAAAAGGAATGTAAGAAATGGCCATAAAAGACTACTCTCCCTTGTCTAGAATTCTGGGTTGAGTTATAAATTTTAGATGCTCTCAGTGATTATCATTCTCTTGCCTTTTTTCCACCATTGTAATCTAAAGTAAAAATAATGTTTAACTATAAAATAAGAGGAATGTAGGCACCCAGGTTCAATTTTTCCTTGTGACAGTTTTGATGTGCTTTGTATTTTGGATATAGATGTTCCTTCAAAAAGTGTCTAGTTTTGTATTGGATATGATTCTTGCCCTGCTGGTGTCCTAAGCATGTGTTGAGTCTACCTATTTGGTTATCTAGCATTTATTTTCAACATCATTGGTCCCTAGAGGAAGGGTTGGTTCCTACTTATGATTTTCTGCCTCCTCCTAGGTAACCCGCTTCTTCATTGTCCAGAATTCCCTTTTGTGAGCTTGTGATATATCCGTAGACCAGCCAGCAGAAATTTATTGAGCATCCAATAAAAGAAACTATAGTAGGTACTAGTAGTAGGGGGAAAAAAAGGGCAAAAAATTATTTTTTCCTCAGAATTTTTTAAAATTAAATTGCTGAAATGACAAATGAGCTAGATAAAAAATGAATGATATAAGCCCCAGGATTTAAAAAGACAATAAAACTCATTCTGGGTTCTATTTCTCTCAGAGAAATTCAGACTCGATCCATCTTGAAAGATAACTACAGTGTTTTATAGACAAGGAAAAATGGACTAATTGTTCATGATATCTAAAAAGCATGGACAAAGAGAATGTACATATCCTGTTTGAAGGCTGGTAAATTATTAGCTGAACTAAAGGCCTTTAAAAAGTGAATAGGGGGAGATAAGTATATTAAATACATTAATCCACATTAAAAAGGGCCTCAAGTACACTGCCAAGGAATTTGGTCTAAATGAGGAAATACTGAAGTCTTTCAACCAGACAAGGACATGACTAAAGCAGTGTTTCTGGAATGGCTTGGCAGCAATGTGCAGGGTGTATTGGAATCAGGAGATCAAGCTATTTTACCCCACTTATTATTACCATTCTCTATATTATAAAGTTTTGGAACAAGTCAAAAATTCCCTTGATAATCTGAGGGCTCTCCAGATCATCTAGGATGGAACGATAATTCTCAATAGCAAGAACTCCTCTTGACAGCAGCTGTCAGATAATGAAGCTTCCCTTAAAGCTATTCCATATGTTCACAACCCTGAATGGGCCTGCCACACCCAGGACACTACACAAGATGTTCACCTAAGGACAAAGTTTGCAATTCCAAACTGTTTCCCTTTTGAACTGAAACCTTGCATTATATGAAGATGCCCTTGGCTTTTAAGAAGTTTTCATACTGTGACTGATTCCTTTCTGGTTTCAGTAGAAAGTTCAATGTTCTTTTTCCCCAGTGTTCTGAAGGGATATTGCTTTCCACTATGTATTATCATAGATACCTGTCACTTTCATATGTTTCTCAAATTCATTCCACTCGGCTTTTAAATACCAATCAATTATGAGTACCTGTGATAAAGAACAATTAAAGTGGTATTGTCTCAATTAGATTGTCTGTACTTTTGACAAGATTCTAGTCTTCTAAGAATTCATAGACTCATTGAATGATATTATATAGTGTAGTAGATGCTGTTAACTGTCTTCCAAAATTTGGCTCTTTAATTTCCTAGGGATTCAATTCCACTTATTTTTAAATCTGCCTTAAAGTAAATTGAAACCAACAGAATGTGGTCAGAAGTAATGAGCGTTATTTGAGCCTAATCTTTAAAATTCTCATGTATACTTGTCATGTTCTTCACATCTATGAGAAGCCAGAAATGGGATAATACCAAGGTTGACTTCATAAATCATATGCAGAGGATAATATAATCTTTAATAACCCAGATTCTTAATGACTTTGAGGAAATACATCATCATCCCACTGTTGTGCCCACCTATCCACTATTAGTTCATGAATAATAAATCAACTTCTATTGTTATAGAAGTTCTATTCTATTCTATTCTCTTGTACTTTGGACCACTATAAATTTTGGGAACTATTTATTATATAGAAGTTAATCTAGCATAATTATACACAGAAAACAATTGGTTTGTTCTATTGTGAATAACACAAAAATAGTTTTAAAAGAATGCAAATTCTTGTAAAGTTTATTTTTTTTAAGATTTTATTTATTTATTTGATAGACAGAGATCACAAGTAGGCAGAGAGGCAGAGAGAGAGGATGAAGCAGGCTGTCCGCAGAGCAGAGAGCCCGATGCGGGGCTCGATCCCACAACCCTGGGATCATGACCCGAGCCGAAGGCAGCGGCTTTAACCCCTGAGCCACCCAGGCACCCCTGTAAAGTTTATTTTTAACAATACATTTATGTTTAGCAAACTTTAAAAATATAGAAATTAAAGGGAGCCATAGCTACATGATTTTTAAACATTTGACATATATACAACATAATTGGGCACATTTAGATGACTATTCACTGTCAATGATTCCTTACTAGTTAATATGTTGGGTTAAAAATAACTTTGTTTAATTGACCCGGATTGCTTCAAATATATATGCAACATGTTGTGTATGCCACACAGTTACTTCTAATAAGTACCCTTTCTAAATATGTTAAGAAAGAAAAAAAGAAAATGTCCAAGATGCTGAAGGGACGGTTAGGACTACACATCTCACATCTACCTCTACCTCTTTAAAAATTAAGAAAAAAATGTAAACGGTGTTGGTGTTACACATTTATGTTCCATTCATAATTTCAGTCATTAAATTTCATCAAACATCCACTTGGTAACTAGCTGATCTCTCTCTGTTTTCATCTCAGAGTGATTTAAGTGTTTTGAAAACACACATATTCTCTCCCTGCTTTTCTTTCTTTCTGTGTACAGGTAATGAACATGATATAAAATGGACCTTTAGTTTAGAAAGTTGGGTTTTCATAGGGCGTTTGACAGCTGCAACTGAATAATATCTTTTCTAAGGCATTTTATTGATAAGGAATTTTATTAATAAGATTCTTTTCTTAGAGCTAGCCTCACATTAGGCTTGGCTTTTTGTTGCTGCTGTTGGGTCTTTTTTATTTGTTTTGGTTGATACTTAGAGATTATCATCAGATGACGAAGTCAGTGGTTAACACTATTTTAAGATCTTTACTCTCAGGCACAAGTATAATATTTAAAATCATATTTTGAAATAGTAGCCAATTAAAATTTTAACATTAATTACAAATGTAATAATAGTATCAACATATGTTTGATTCTTGGATTTTTATGATAAACTTCCCTGCAATATTATGTGTGTATTATTTACTTGTGTGTTTGAATTGGCCTTTACCTCAAGAATTTTATGACTTCCTCACATTTATTTCTTAAGTGAGAGATGGTTTACATGTATTTACTAAAGAATTTTCTTTTTGCTTTTTTTTTTTGCTTTACTGTCTTCTTTGTACTGTTATTGATTATACAAGTGATCCAATTAAATGTGACTAATAATTGTGTTCTCATTTCTTATATAGTGTGGAAGACACATCTGCAATACACTGTTCAAAATACACTGCCAAACACTAACAGTGAAGTCATCTTAAATATGACATGTAAGGCCCTATTCATGTCACTTAAATCATTTTAATGGATTCTTATATATATATATATATATATATATATACATTCTCATCAGTATTGAATCTAAACCACTTGTTGATATTTGATACTAAGGGATTAAGAAAATATGAGGACAGCTAAGCAATGAATCATTCAGTCATCGTCCTGATTCCATCATTCTGTACCTAACAATAGAAATATAATTGTTCTTCTTCAGCCCAGTATTCCTTAAAGATTTTTATTTATTTATTTGACAGACAGAGATCACAAGTAGGCAGAGAGGCAGCGAGAGAGAGGAGGAAGCAGGCTCTCGGCAGAGCAGAGAGCCCGATGCGGGGCTCGATCCCACGACCCTGGGATCATGACTCGAGCTGAAGGCAGCGGCTTTAACCCACTGAGCCACCCAGGCGCCCCCAGCCCAGTATTCCTAATAACAAATGTGAATTCCTTATCTTCTCCTTCTTTTTCCTTCAGTGTTAAACATTATTCAGTACTGTCATTAAAAAAAAAGACGACAATGTAAAAACACCCTAATACTTAATTGAGGTTTTATGCTAGGAGAGCTTTTTTTTTTTTTAAAGATTTTATTTATTTATTTGACAGACAGAGATCACAAGTAGGCAGAGAAGCAGGCAGAGAGGGAGAGAGGAGGAAGCAGGCCCTCGGCTGAGCATGGAGCCCTATGCAGGGCTCGATCCCATGACCCTGAGATCATGACCTGAGCTGAAGGAAGAGGCTTAACCCACTGAGCCACCCAGGCCCTCCCTAGGAGAGCATTTTTAGATGAATAAAATTACCTTAGAAGAATGTAAAATGTTTTTGCAGTCAAAAGAAGCCTTATTTTAACTATTATTATTTTTATTAATCATACACAACATAGATTAGATACTATAAAAATTAATTAGTACTTCTGGGGAAGATGGCAGAGTAGGAAAATCTTAAGTTTACCTCATTCACTATTGCAACTAGATAACACTCACATCAGTGTAAATAACTGAGAAAATGACTCAAAGAATGACAAAACAGATTCTCCACAGTTAACTGTAGACAAGAGGCTACTCTGAAGAGGGTAGGAAGAAAGGAGACATTGTCAGGAAACAAATGGACCCATGGGACTGTCAGTGGGAGGGAGGAACCTCACTGGAGTGGAGAGGGGAGAAGAATAGATCCTCAAGCCAGATACCTCAGACATGGGAGGGTCCATGTGATGAACACAAATCCCTATAACATTTGGTTTTGAAAGCCAGAGGGGCCCAACAATCAGTGGAGCTTAATGCCTAATTACTTTAAAAATCAGTAGGCTCCATTTTTGGAAAGTGGAGGGACGGAGTCCCCACCCTTAAAGAGGCTACACTACAAACAGACCCTCAGTATACAGCATAGAAGCAGTTATTTGAAAAATGTGTGGGGTATACAGGAAGCAGATTTATTTTTTAGTCTCAAAACAATGTTTAGAGGGACAGGGATTGTTGGGAGACCTCTTCAAGAACAAAAGAGCTGGCAGGTGCCATTTCTCTCTTGTGCCCCCAGCCTAAACATACTGACACCTGCAAGGACAAAATGGTGCCAATACTCACTACTTAACTTGCTACCAGCATGCCCCACCCCTGCATTCTCCTGCAGATATACTCCTCCAGTCAGACTCCAGATCAGGTCTCCTCCCACAGCAGACCTTACTGATCTTAATAACATTTTAGGCCCTGCTCCTGCATTCTTCTGCAGATTTGCCAACTCCATCCAAGCCTAGGGAGAAGTTTTCCCTGGCTGCTGCAGATCCCTTCCCACAGGAGACCATTATGGTCCTTGCTGACACTGTGCGCCTCACCCCCACATTTTCCTGCAGATCTACTCCCTCCAATACCCCCTTAGCTGTAACCCATCTAAAACCATCACAAACCTGGCAATGTACAAGCAGCCCTGACGAGAGCTGGCATTACCCCAATGTGACGCCTGTAATATGCCTGACAGAGAATTTAAAATAATGGTCATAAAGACACTCACTGGATTTGAGAAATGAGTGGAGGACCTCAGTTAGACCCTCAATCCAGAGATAGAAAACATAAAAAAGAACCAATTAGAGATGAAGAACTCAATAACCAAAATTAAAAATACATTACAGGGAATAAGTAGTAAAGAAGAGAAAGCAGAAAGTAGATCAGCAACCTGGAGGACACAGTAATGGAAAGCAATCAAGCTGAACAAGAGAAAGAGAAAAAAATAATAAAAAGTGAGAACAGATTAAGGGAACTCAGCAACACAATTAAGTGTAAAAACATTCATAGGGATCCCAGAAGGAAAACAGAGAAAAGGGGGGGAAATTTATTTGAAGGAATAATAACTGAAAAGTTCCCAAATCTGAGGAGGAAACAGAAATCCAGATCCAGGAAGCACAGAGAGCCCCCAACAGAATCAACTGAAGTCCACACCAAGACAGATTGTAATGAAAAAGATAAAAAGTACTGATAAGGAGAGAATTTTAAAAGCAGCAAGGAAAAAACAAACAAACAGTTAATACAAGGGAAATACCATAAGGGTACTAGCTGATTTTTCAGCAGAAACTATAGGTGAGAAGACAGAGGGATGAAACACAATATACAAAGTGCTGAAAGAAAAAGAAAAAGAAAAAAATACTGTACAACTAAGAATATTCTAACCAGCAAGTCTACCATTCAAAGTGGAAGGAGAGGTAGTCTCCCAGACTACCTCTAAAAAAGCTAAAGGATTTCATGACTGCTAAACCATTCCTGTAGGAAATATTAAAGGAACTCTTAGAGTGGTAAAGAAAGACCATAACTATGAATAAGAAATATAGAAAGCATAAATGCAGTAAAATTAAATATATCTATAAAAATCAGTCAAGGGATTCTCAAAGTAAAAGGATGTAAAGTATGACATTATATACTTAAAATGTGGGTGGGCGGGGGGCAGGAGGAGAATGTGTTCAAACTTAAGTGACCATTAAATTAATATATACTGTTATATACAGAATATGTTGTATATAAGCCTAATGGTAACCACAAATCAAAAGCTGGTGATAAATATGCAAAAAATAAAGTAAGGAATCCAAATATATCACTAAAGAAGGGGAGCAAACCAAGAGAAAGTATAGCAAGAGAAGAAAGGAACAAAGAACTACAAAACAACCATAATACAAGTAACAAAATGGTAATAAGTACATACCTATCAATAATTACTTTGAATAAAAATGAATTAAATACTTCAATCAGAAGACTTAGGGTGATGGAATGGATAAAAAAAAAGCTCAAGATCCATCGATATGCTGCCTGTAAGTGATGCAGTTAAGACCTAAAGATACATGCAGATTGAAAGTAAAGGGATAGAAAAGCATGTGTCATGTAAATGGAAGTGAAGAGAAAGCCAGGGTAGCAATATTTATATTAGGCATAATGAACTTTATTTCTTTTTTTTAAGATTCCTATTTAGAAATGAGAGAGACAGCAAGAGAGGGTATATAAGCAGGGGGAGTGGAAGAGGGAGTGTACTCTCCCCGCTGAGCATGGAGCCCTGATGCGGGGCTTGAACCCAGAACTCTAAGATCATGACCTGAGCCGAAGGCAGACACATAACCGGCTGAGCCACCCAGGTGCCACATTAGACATAATAAACCTTAAAACAAAGACCGTAACAAAACACGAAGAAAGAAACCATATAATCATAAAAGGAATAACCCAACAAGAAATGATAACAGCTGTAAATACTGATATACCCAACATGGGGGCACTAAATACATACAGCAGCTATTAAATATACCAGAACTAATAGGTAGTAATACAATAATAGTAGGGGACTTTAACACCCACCCCACTTACATCAATGGATAGATCATCCAAACAGAAAATCTACAAGGAAAGAATGTATTTGAATGGCACATTGGACCAGATGGATCTAACAGATATATTGAGAAAATTCCATCCTAAAACAGTGCACACATTCTTTTCAAGTGCACATGGAATATTCTCCACAATAGATCACACGTTAGGCCACGTTAGGAAAACAAGTCTCCACAAGTTCAAAAGGACTAAAGTCCTATCATGCATCTTTTCCAATCACAACACTATGAAACTAGAAATCAACTACAAGAAAATATCAGGAAAGCACACGGAGGTTAAATAACATGTTACTAAACAATGAATGGATCAACCAAGAAATCAAAGAGGAAATTTAAAAATGCATGGAGACAAATGAAAATGAAAAAAAAAATGGCCCCAAATCCTTGGGATGTAGCAAACACTACTCTAAAAGAGAAGTTTATAGCAATTTGGGCCTACCTGAAGAAACAAGAAAAATCTCAGGTGAAAAACCTAACCTTACACTGAATGGTGCTATTCAAAGAAGAGTAAACAAATCCCCAAACAAGTAGAATGAAAGAAATAAGAAAGATGAAATCAGAAATAAATGGAACAGAAACTAAAAAATCAATAGAACAGATAAATGAAACCAGGGGTCATTCTGTGAAAAGATCAGCAAAATTGATATATCTCCAGCCAGACTCACAAAGAGAGGGAAAGGGAGGGGGAGAGAGAGAGAGAGAGAGAGATCTCAAACAAAATCAGAAATGAAAGAGGAGAAATAATCTCTACCACAGAAATACAAAGGTGAGAATATGAAAAATTAAATGTCAACAAATTTGATAACCTAGAAAAAAAGGATAAAACCCTAGAAACATATAACCTACCAAAACTGAAGCAGGAAAGAATAGAAAATTTGAACAGATTACCAGCAATGAAACTGAATCAGTAATCAAAAACGAAAACAGAAACTCCCAACAACAAAATCCAGGACCTAATGGCTTCACAGATGAATTCAATCAAACATTTAAAAGGAGTTAATACCTACTCTTTCCAAACTACTTCAGAGAAGAGAAGACGAAGGAAACCTTCCAAATTGCTTCTATGAGGCTTGCATTACCCAGATACCAAAACCAGATAAAGACACAACAAAAAAAGAGGATGGCAAGCAATATCTCTAATGAATATAGATGCAAATATCCTTAATGAAATATTGGCAAACCAAATCCAACAACACATAAAAAAATTATTTGCCATGATCAAGTGGGATTTATTCCTGGGGTGGAAGAGTGGTTCAATATTCAAAAATCATCCGTGTGATATATCACATTAACAAGAGAAAGGATGAAAAACATGGTGCATTCAATGGATGCAGAAAAAGCACTTAAAGTATAAATCCAGGGACGCCTGGGTGGCTCAGTTGGTTAAGCGGCTGCCTTCGGCTCAAGTCATGATCCCAGCGTCCTGGGATCGAGTCCCACATCGGGCTCCTTGCTCAGCAGGGAGCCTGCTTCTCCCTCTGCCTCTGCCTGCCACTCTGTCTGCCTGTGCTCGCTCCTGTGCTCTCTCTCTATCTGACAAATAAGTAAATAAAATCTTTAAAAAAAAAAAAAATCTCCTTTAAAGTACAAATCCATTCATGATTAAAAAAAAAAGAAGAAAGAAAGAAAGAAAGGTAGAGGGAAAATCCCTCAGGATGATAAAGTCCATCTATGAAAAATCCACAGCTAACATCATATTCACTGGTGAAAATCTGAGAGCTTTTCACCTAAGATAAGGAACAAGACAAGAATGTCCACTCTTACCATTTTTATTCAACATAGTACTGGAAGTCAGAGTCACAGCAATCAGATAAGAAAAAGAAATAAAATGTATCTAAACTGGTGATAAAGGAGTAAAACTTTTACTATTTGCAGATGACATGGTACTATATATAGAAAACCCTATAGGGATACCTGGGTGGCTCAGTTGTTAGGTGTCTGCCTTCAGGTTGGGTCATGGTCCCAGGGTCCTGGGGTCAAGACCCACATCGGGCTGTCTGCTCAGGGGGAGTGTGCTTCTCCCTCTCCCACTCCCTCTGCTTGTGTTCCCTCTCTCACTGTGTCTCTCTCTGTCAAATAAATAAACAAAATCTTTAAAAAAAAGAAGAAAGGCTTATATGTAGATTGCACCAAAAAACTATTAGAACTAAAAAACAAAAAACAAAAAGCCCTACTAGAACTGATAAATGAATTCAATAAAATCACAAAATTTAAAATCAATACACAGAAATCTGTTGCATCTCTATAAAATAATAATGAAGTAGCAGAAAGAGAAATTAGAAAACAATCCTGCACCAAAAATAACAAAATACCTAGGAATAAACTTAACCAAAGAGGTGAAAGACCTATACTCTGAAAATTATAAAACACTGATGAAAGAAACTGCAGATTTCTTTCCATGATGTCTTCCCGTGATGTCCAGATGGAAAGACATTCCATGCTTAGGGACTGAAAGAACAAATGTTGTTAAAATGTCCATACTACCGAAAACCATTTACAGATTTAATGCAATCCCTATCAAAATACCAGCAGCATTTTTCACAGAACTAGAACAAATAATCTTGAGATATGTATTGACCCATAAAAGACCTTGAATAGCTATAGCAATCTTGAAAAGGAAGAACAAAACTGGAGGTATCACAATCCCAGATTTCAAGATAAAATAAAAAGCTGTAATAATCAAAACAGTATGGTATTGGCACGAAAATGGACACAGAGACTGGAGCAGAATAGAGAGCCCAGAAAAAAACCAATGTTTATATGATCAGTTATCTACAATAAAGGAGGCAAGAATATGCAATGGGAAAAAGTCTCAACAAATAGTGTTGGAAAAACTGAAAAGCTATAGGCAAAAGAATGAAACTAGACCACTTTCCTATTCCATACACAAAATAAACTCAAAATGAATTAAAGAACTAATTGTGAGATCTGAAACCATAAAATTCCTTGAAGAACACAGGCAGTAATGACTTTGGCATCACTTGTAGCAACATTTTTATAGATATGTCTCCTCTGGCAAGGGAAACAAAAGCAAAATTAAACTATTGTGACTACATCAAAATTCAAGCTTCTGTACATCAAAGGAAAGAATCGACAAAACTAAAAGTCAACCTACTGAATAGGAGAAGATATTTGTAAATGTCATGTCAAATAAAGGGTTGGTATTCAAAATATATGAAGAACTTATACAACTCAATAACAACACCACCACAAAAATAATAATTCTATTTAAAGTTGGGCAGAAGACATGAACAGATATCTCTCCAAAGAGACATACAGATGGCCAATAGACACAGGAAAAGTTGCTCAACATCACTCATCATCAGGGAAATGCAAATCCAAACCACAATGAGATATTGCCTCAGGCCTGTCAGAAAGGTTAAAATCAATAAAACAAGAAACATCAAGTGTTAACAAGGATGTGGAGAAAAAGAAACTCTCATGAGACTTACAGTGGGTATGCAAACTGGCATAGGCATGGTGAAAACAGCATGGAGGTTTCTCAAAAAGTTAAAAAATAGGGGCACCCACGTGGCTCAGCTGGTTAAGTGTCTGCTTTCAGCACAGGTTATGATCCTGGAATCCTGGGATCGAGCCCCACACTAGACTCCTTCCTGTCCCTCCACCCCTCCTCTTGCTTCTTCTCTCTCTCTCTCTCAAATAAATAAAAATAAACAAAATCTTTAAAAAACTTAAAAAATGGAATTACTATGTGATCCAGTAATTTCACTACGCAAAGAATACAAAAACACTAAATCAAAAAGATAATGCACTTCTATGTTTACTGCAGCATTATTTACAATAGTCAAACTATGGAAGCAACCTAAGTATCTATCAGTAAATGAAAGGATGAAGAAAAACTGGTAAATACATGCAATGGAATATTACTCAACCATAAAAAAGAACGAAACTTTACCATTTGCAACAACATGGTTGGATCTAGAGGGTATAATGCAAAGTGAAATAAGTCAGAGAAAGACAAATACCATATTATTTCACTCATATGTAGAATTTAAGAAACGAACAAAGAAAACGAAGGACAAAGGAAAAAGCCAGATTCAACTATAGAAGCAAACCAGAGCGGAGGTGGGTCGGGCAGATGGGTGAAAGGTGATGGGAATTAAGAGTATGCTTATCACGATGAGCACTGAGGACGGCATAGAATTGTTGAATCAGCATATTGTACACCTTAAACGAATACTACACCGGGTGTTAACTATATAAGAATTTTTTTAAAAAGTAGGAGAAAAAAAGAAATTAATCGGCAATAATTAGTTTTTCTTATTATCTTTAAACGCATACTATGTGATGCTTACTAAATGTGGCAGATTTTAGATGCTTCTATTGCAGTGCATATTTTAATTTTTTTAAGTCCTTGGGATGACTCCCTGGGATAAGCAGTATGCTTATGACCATGTTAATATGAGAATCTAAGCACTGGTGATTTAGATAACATGTCCAAGGGTAATTACCATTAAACAGCTGAGCTGGGATTCACATGCAGAAAAGCCTGAGCAGACTTTAGGCTTTAACCTCTATGTTGTGCTTACTTGTCACACATTCATATTGTAGTGCTTTCTCAATCATCAAGCAAGCAATCAAACAATAAATAAATAACAAATATCACTACGCCTTTACTTCTGGTTTCTCTACTTTCTTTCCACTGGCAGCTTTGTTACATATGGGTTCCTTGAAAACCAAATCAAGCAAAACGTGTCCTTTCACTCCTTCTCACAATCACACTTAATATTTTTTCTTTGCGATTATTTTGTTTATTGTTTATTTTGTTCTTGTTTTGTTTTTTATATCTTTAATTGTGGAGGGGCGCTTAGATGGTGCAGTCAGTTAAGCCTCTGACTCTTGGTTTTCCCTCAAGTGGAGATCTCAGGGTCCTAAGATCAAGCCCCCTGTTGGGGTTAATGTAGAGTCGGTTAAGATTCTTTCTCCTTCTCCCTTTCCCTCTGCCCCTGTCCCTTTCTCTCTCTCTAAAATTAAATAAATCTTAAAATTCTTTTATAATTATGATAAGGTGCTATAATATAAAATTAAGCATGTTAACCATTTTTACATGTACAGTTCAGTAAGGTAATTATGCTGATATTGCTGCGCAACCAATACCCAGAGCTTTTTTCATCTTGCAAAACTATGTCTCTCCATTTCTCCCTTCCTTCAGCCACCAGCAACTCCCATTCTACCTTCTGTCTCCATGTTCAACCCTGATGGACACTTAGGTTGCTTCCTGTTATTTGTTTTTTAAGGAACTTTTACATTCCTTGTGCCTCAGCTGATGCCTAAAAAGCTCATGGAACACAAAATTTTACCACGAATTATATGTCTCCAGTTTGGAGTCCCACAGTACACTGGATAATCTGGGGTGAATGAAAACTAAGATTCTTATAAATTACAGACATTTAGTAATGGTTTCGAAAGTCAAATGTTTGCTTTAGTTCAGCTTAGAAAAAAAGAAAACATTGCTACCTTTTGGATATTAATTAATAGTGGTTTGATTACAGAGTTTTCTGTACAGTTGAACCATAACCAAAAATTCCACGTAAACCTATAAACAGAATCCCTAGTAACAGAACTAACCTGGGGAGTGGGAGAGGAGCTAAAGTTTGAGTTCTGTATATGCCCAAGCAAAATGGGTTGAAATGAATGTCTAAATCTCTATTTCCTACTTGTGAAAAAGGACGTAGGACTCAAGGCCCCTGTGGCTCTCCTACTTCATGGACTGCCATTGGTGAGTCAGTCCTTTGCTCAAAATACACATAAGGTGAGGTTCCAGGTGCTTCTCAGGAGTGTTGAAACTCACCTAATATCTCTTCTCTAGAACAAATTTTGATTTGGCAAAACAAAGTTCTAAATCAAAGAAACTTTCTTCAATATAAATTTGCATTGAGAAAACAAATACTTGCAGACAGGAAATACATTGCTGACAGGCAAGGATTCGAAAATGAAAGGCCCTATTGATACACTTCCATGAGCAAGGGCGTATCTTCTGGCTTGAAAGAGAAGTCTGTTTTCCAGGGCTGCCCCACAGCCCACCACCTCTGCTTTGAATCAGCATTCCTTTCCTAGATGCATCCCTTTCCAAAGATCACACATGTATATATTTTGGACACAAGCACTGGGTCATAATTTTCCCTGTAATTCTAGACTTTATTTTCGAAATGGAAATTTTCAAGGGGGCAACTCGTGCGCAGGGTGCATTTGGAAAGTTCGAAAGGTTAAGTAGAGTATTAAGGAATTTTAAAGCCAAGGGACCTATGAGTTGTCCCAAAGTATCCATTCATCATAAGCATATCATTTGACCCCAGGGCTCCAACTAATATATTGCATATAAAAAGTAACTTCTTCTAGCTCTGTCCTCCCAGGACCTAGAAAAATCTGCACAGTATTTCTAAGAAACACACTCTCTTCTCTCCTGCCATCCAGTTTTAGATTTTCATGTGTGTTACTCCTTGCAATACAGAGATAATAGCTTCAAAACAGGAAACTCTCCCAAAATGCTTCTTTTGAAATCCCTACTTCTTTAGGCCAGTTTATACCAAAGCTCGTAAGAACAGGCCAGGCCCACGTGGGTTCTGTGCCTGTCAGCAATATTTCCCGTCCACTTGGTTAACCCAGTTAGATCAAATCTGAAAGAAGGTCAAGTTCTCTTGAAAGCGAACAGATAAGTATAGCTAGCTCCACATTCTGAATGGCTTTTTGGTAACTTGTAAATCCCTAGCCAATACTGTGAGTGTTGAGTAACTGGATTTATGTTTTCAAAAAAAAAATCATACCTTTAAAGGCAAATATTTTAGTAGAATGAAAATTTTATTTGTCAAAGTGTAAATTTAATCTCCTCAAATCTCACCTTTCTTTTTCTGCTGCTTCTCTCCAGAATGACTCTCATTTTCCCACCCTGGATACCTGTCGTTCCTCAAGATCATGCTTATCAAAGGCAAACAATTGTAAATGCATTTCTAGGTACTCACCTGCTTATAATCATGCCATTCTCCTGGATAATTTTCATATATTTCCTCATTGCAAGTCATTATTCTCCCAACAACCTCCATGATGACCCAGCATCTGCAATATAAGAGTCAAACACTGAAAAACATAGGCTCCTGACCAACAGAGCACAAGTACGTGTCCTTCTGGCCAAACCAGCATCTCCTCAGAGAGTTTCCTGTAAGTAGAGCCTTATTTCACTATCAAATCCAGGCATGGACTCTATGGATACTACCTGATTATGAAATGTCTGAATGGAGAAGTTCCACCGTTTACTAAATATTTGTCTCCTGGATATAAGAGTAAAGAAACGTGCCTTGACCTGACTCTATATTCCAGGGTACTAAGGATCAAAGCTTTCTCTGAAGCCAATCTAGCTTCCTGCAGTGCCTTTATAAATGAAGACCTGGGATAATTCAGTACGTAATTGAACTAAAGGAAGTTTCAGTCAGTTATAGCTCTACATTGGGAAGAAAGACCAAGTCTGGCTTTTCTTAAAAAAAAAAAAAAAAAAAGTGCCAGACAGCTACAATGCGCTAACAAACCATATATTTTTAAGTCATTGGAAAAGAAAACTAGATAATTTCTGAGATGGGCCTGGAGGCTAATGCACTATATTGATTTTAAGACTTCCCTATCAGTGAGAGTGTGGCTATCACATAATTCCCTGGTAGTGATTTGGCCCATGGATCATCAGAAATCACTTTAAATGTATTTTGAGTGACAGTGCCTGGTGTTCATCATCATTATCAACAGACACTTCCTGAATGTTCTGAAAGCTGGGATTGCCATAGCTGCTTCCACCTACAGCCATTTCCAAAACAAAAGCTCATTGACAGAATAGGCCCCCAGGAAGGAACAAAATCATTTTAGCTGTTGTTTTCAAGGCAGATAGAGCCTACATTCCTGCATAGATCCCTGCTCACCCTCATTTTGCTGTATGACAATGACAAGCATGCTATTTTTTTTCCTCCTGAATAAAGTTTTAATTCCATCTGTAAAGAAACAAAAAAAAATGAGACAAAGCTCATTAGCAAATATTACTTAAAATATAATTTTTTTATATAGGATCCTTTCTACAAAATTATAACCACTGCAAACTGAATATATTCAACTGTAAAAGGAGCAAAATTAAGGATCAATGCAGTTTTAATTGCTTAGGAGAAAACACACACACACACACACACACAGGCACAAACCAATAAGAAACCAAGAAAGGGATTAGATAATGGATACAATCCAAGCAATTTTACTAACATCAGAAAGGTGCCTCTAGCTTTTTTTTTTTGAACTTTTATTTTTTTTATTTACTTGATAGACAGAGATCACAAGTAGGCAGAGAAACAGGCAGAGAGAGAGGAGGAAGCAGGCTCCCCGCTGAGCAGAGAGAGCCTGATGGGGGGGGGCCTGATCCCAGGACCCTGAGATCATGACCTAAGCCGAAGGCAGAAGGTGCCTCTAGCTTTTATTAACAACCTGATTCCTATCAGTTTTAGGTATGACTAACTCAACCTCTTTCTCTGTGCTTGGGGAAAAGATGACAGACAGGGAAAGAGAAAAAGCATTGGTGATTTCAAAACTCTATAGAATAAACTTGAAAGTTCATGCAAATCACCAAAGTCACTCAAACTTTTACAGGATCCGACATTCCCTAGTAATGAACTGAACACTCTTGCAGCAATTAATAGATAAGGCATCAGTTAAGCCCTAAAGTTGTTACTCTAACCTGGGAAGACTTTAAACTCCCCTACCATTCACAGCTAAAAGGCCAACAAATAAATTACTACCTTAATATATTCACTGAAATGACCTGCAAGAGTTAATGGTGTTACCCAAGGGCCCATTTTACCTTCAGAACACCTTGGTACATAAACCGAATCTGATTCAATGTGAAAAGAGTCAGTCTCACTGCATTCCTTTATTTTTTTTTTCTATATTGTATTGTTTTTTTCTATATTATATATTTTTTATTTCTATATTGTAGACAAGCAATTGTGACACAAAAAGAATTTTATCCCTAGGTACATAGCCACCTTGATAGAACAGCCAATGCTAATAGGAGGCTTGTTATTAATTTGATTCTAAAAGTAATATTTAATAACTCTTAGAGTAAGTGTACACTGAAGTTCCTGAACAAAATTTCCAATTGCTAGTGCCCTTTGCATTTCATGGCTTTCACACTAGTGGTTTATTGGTGGAACAACAGGTATCTTCAGTCTTTTTGCTCTGTAATTTTTAAAACAATCCTCGAAGGTAGGTTATTAAATTTAGCTATTTTTCAGTGAATTCAAGTATTGCTGAAAAAAATTGTGAAGTAACTGAAGTAACAGAAAAATTAGCCAGATTCAAAATTAAAATAAGAGGGCATCAACTTTAGTGCTAGAATCTTTTCTTTGATGTCAAAGTCAGGAACATGAAGGCATAACGTTTGGTACTCGCCATGCCCAGCAAAATATAGTCAGAGTTATGTCTTGTGATGACTTACAACACTGAATCCTCAATCCTATTAGTTTGGCACTGTCTCACTAGTACCATGCCATTCTCACTTCAACATTTAAATAACAGCAACAGTAATGCTGGAAAAGTTTCCGAATACAGTTTTGTCTTTACAAGAGCAGACTGTGCTATTTCATTAATGTTTTAGTCCAAAGGAGATTTGCAAAATACAGTCAGCAGGATTCAAAAAAAAAAAAGTTAGGGCTGCATTTTAAAAGTGTGGCTTTATAAAACCACTGCATAAATACAGATAAACTTTATATTCATCCTTTACTGTTTACTAACTACAAAGAAAGGAAATGTTTAAAAGCCCAACAAGCTCTCATATTGCAGTTTCAGTTACTACATTTCTCCAAGGGTAAACAGAAATAATTAAGGTAATTATTGTTCGGATCCTCTGGCAGCAAAGCGCGTGTTTATTTTAAGCAATAGATGTTCAAAAGATCTTTGAAAATGTATGGTTCTACCTGAACCACAGTTTCTTAAGAAAAGAGAAAAAGATATTTATCTGCAGCAAGATTTTTACAAGCCAGCAGCGGCCTTTCTTGCCCATGTAAATAGCTTCACTGCTGAAGAGCTGAGTCATTGTTTTTTCCGACAGTCATTTCTCACTAAGTAAAAAATATATATATATATATATATTTTTCCCTATATACATGTATTATATATATATATATTTTTTTTATTTTTTTTTTTTTCCCTAGAAGCCAATGTACTGTGACTGTTAATTAGAGTGTCTATGGGTGGCATTTGAGATGCTACCAGGCCAAACATTCTACATTGTGGGTAGGGTATCAAGTTAACCCCAGTGAGAAACCTTGGATGGGTCTTAGCATGCCAGCTATTTTGCATCCCAGTCCATTTTGGATTGCAGAATGAGGAATTTGAAGGACTATTAAACACTCTGTAAAATGCTCACAACGGATCAGCATAAAGTCTTTCAGTGCAGGTGTTCCTGTAATTAGAAAAAAATGCTCTGTGTTCAATGGCCCCTCAAATTCACCCTCTTCCCTGGCACTCCTCCGGGTTTTACAAAGCAGTTCCAGGAAACCCAAGTGCTGACTGGACTTTTCTGAATATTTAGGCTTACACGTTTTGTGTAAAATCAAAAGATGGGTTTTATTTTCCATCCGCCTTTCCTTAAGGAGCTGGCGTCCCCGTCAGGAAGACCGGCATCTGGGGCTCCTTCTACAAGTCTGTTTGAAATCAAGGATCCAGATGCATGAAAAATTCATGCGTGAGGAATGAAGGAATATGTTCCATGAAGAATATATTATAAATATTAGAAACTTTTTTATTTACAAAACTATATTACAATTTTGAACAAACTGTGTTCACAGAGTAATCCCTAGATTAATCCAAAGAACACGACTTCATGCTTTATCTGAATATAGATTGCCTTGATTAGATAATGCCTTGGATTGCTGAGCCCAACCCTCATTTCTGGTATTTTTTAGATGATGTGCTTTGTGAAGAACCATAAAGGCAGACTATCTGTTGGGCATTCAATAGGAAGAGTGCTTGCCATTCTTCATGCTTTCTTCTTAGCAGTGTAATACCTTTGTTTAGTGAACCATATTTGCTGACTATTCTAAGAAGCATTTACTTGTCACTCTGCCTTTAGAGAAATCTGTGATTTGACTGCATTATAAAAAGCAGGTAGCTTGTTTTTGAAAGAAAATCTTTTCCATCCTAAGTACCTCTTTTCCTTTCTCAGTTGCTGAAACAAGAGTTTATGAAACTCTTGAAACAAGATGCTATTGTCTTGCACAGCTCTCTGGACTCACTTATCTGCTGGAAAGCCAAACACCTCATACAGAAGGGCTACATATACAGAGAAATGGCTCTCTCTGAGAAAACAGCTCAGCATTGAAGACCTCATTAGTAAGAAACTTCTCACCAAATTAATTATTTGTGTTAGCGCAGGGCTCAAGAAACATAGGATAGCATGTGAAGTTCAAAGAGTTCAAATATCAGAACATGGAATAGAAGTGTGCCTGGGTGGCTCAGTGGGTTAAGCCTCTGCCTTCAGCTCAGGTCATGATCTCAGGGTCCTGGGATCAAGCCCTACATTGGGCTCTCTGCTCATCAGGGAGCCTGCTTCCTCCTCTCTCTGCCTACCTCTCTGCCTACTTGTGATACTTGTGATCTCTCTCTCTCTCTCTCTGTCAAATAAATAAATAAAATCTTAAAAAAAAAAATAGAGAAGATCCATTCCAAACTTTCTCACATATTCTTTCCAGATATTACATAACAAAGTCTGAGACCACACTTCTGATTTGTCATACTAATAACCAAATATAAGCAGTGGAAGAATCAGAAGTTAGTTTAGCTAAAAAAAAAATTAAAATTAAATTTAAAAACTTCATTAGTTATATAACTGAAATGGATCTTTTAAAGATGGAAAATCAGAACATCTCCACTCAACAGAACCAAAGTTAGACAAGGCCTTTCATGAGTACTTTGAATTCTCTTTATAAATTACAACATAAAATAAATATGATAAAGAATGATGATAGTAGGGGCGCCTGGGTGGCTCAGTGGGTTAAGGCCTCTGCCTTCATCTCGGGTCATGATCCCAGGGTCCTGGGATCGAGCCCCACATCGGGCTCTCTGCTAAGCGGGGAGCCTGCTTCCTCCTCTCTCTGCTTGCTGCTCTGCCTACTTGTGATCTCTCTCTGTCAAATAAATAAATAAAATCTTAAAAAAAAAATAAAAAAAAAAAGAATGATGATTTTGATAGTAAGGCTCCTCACTGGAAACTTGTCTAGTCTTTATGCAGTATTATGATATGATCAGGAACCCTCCTTGTATATCATATTTTATTAGTTAAGTTGGTGAAAATTAAAGTTAAGTGCCTAAAGTATTTTTCAAAACTGATAGCAGACATTGGAAGCATTTATCTACTTTGGTCATTCTTTTCACTTTAACATTATAAGTACATGAATGTACTTGCCATTTTTTGGTATATATTTATATTTATACATCACCATGTTTTCCCTTATAAAAATTTATGGATATGGTATCTTACAAACAAAGTTGTGAATATATAGGAATGTTTTAATAATATATATGGAAGTTATGCAGGCCAACCATCTAGTAACACATTGGTACGCATATATTGAAACCATATTTGGGAACATGTTGCACAACATTGAAGGACACCAGGTTCATTTCATTGGTGTAGATTCTATTAGCTTCATTTTACTTTATTATATATTTTTTAAGAGATTTTATTTATTTTAGAGAGAAAGTGCACATGAGCAGGGGCAAGGGCACAGGGGAGGACAAAGTGAGAGAAGAGGGACAAGCAGATTGCACTGAGCATGGAGCCTGGGGGTCGGGGAGGAGCGGGAGTGGAGGAACTCAACCTTGGGATCCTGAAATCATGTGAGATCATGACCCTGAGCCTAAATTGATTTGGTGGCTTAACTGACTGAGCCACTCAGGCATCCCTATTAGTTTCATTCTATAAGAGCATGTGTCATCAGTTACCTGCCATTTTCTTATAATTAGCAAATGTAACTTCTAATTCTAGTTGATTAATTATATTTTTGCCTGGATTTTCAGGCTGAGAGATAATTTAACAAAACAGAATATGGTAAGTGAACAAAAAGCAGGTTATGGATGAAGATTTCTCTATTCATAAGATAATGCGTGGCACCAATTATATAACCGTGAATGTTAAAATACATCAACCTTTAAAGGATAATAAAATTTCAAATCATTGCTCAAATACAGATCTTGCAGTAACAATTCTTATAAATCATAATTATAATAACATTTTATAAAGGTGAAATTAAAGGACTAAAAGTGTATTTTCATGTTATACTTTTAACAGCAAACATGCTTCATTTGGCACAATAGATGAATTCCTATATAGCTGTTTCTTTTTTTTTTTTCCTGGTAAATTATTTGTAAGTTGAATACCTGAGGGAAGATTGCTAATTGAAGAAATCCAATAATGAATCATTTTGTTAATATAAATCTTAACCTTGTTATATATGGATTTTTGCTTATAAAGTTAATTTTAAATTGCTTTTACTTGGGCAGACATTTGTTTACATGTAATGGTGTTGGTTTGTGTTAGTGGAAAACCTAAGTAAAATGATATGCAGACCACCCATCATGTAAAACCTGTGATCATCACAATTGTCCAAGGTTCTGTCCTACCCAAGAGAAGTATATTATTCATTAGTATCTTGTATAGGATCAGTGTTTAACATATTCTCACTTTTTCAGTAAGTTTTACCTAACTCTGTTGCTAAGTACTGTAAGCAAGATTTAGAGAAATAAATAGAAAGTAATAAGCTTTCTCTTCTTAAACACATAATTTAGAAACTTAGAAATAGGTGAATACTGACCATATGATAGGGGATTAGAATAGGCCCTTTAAAAGTAAAAGTAATTTTAAAAAAAGTAAAAGTAATTCTTTTTTTTTTAATTTCAAAACTGTTTATCCTATCATACATATATGTACACATACAGAGGAATATGTAATATGTACAAAATGTGTTATGAATGAGTTATGTGCATGTGTGTGATGAGAAATAGTGATAAAACTGTATGTATTATTTTGTAACTTGCCTACTTTCCTTAATATTTGTTTTTTCTATTATTACTAGGCGATATTGAAAAATTATTGTATCATATATACATATAGTAATCTTTAGAATAATATTCAACACACACAAACACACATAAACAATGAACACACAGTTGTAGCTAAAGTAACAGAATAGATAAAATTTAGCACTAAAAATACTTCATGAACCCAAAATAAAACAAAGAAAGTAAGAACAGAACAAAAAATATAGGTGTGATGAATAGAAAACAAATACCAAGATGGTAGCCTTAAACCAATACATATCAGTTACTTTATTAAGTAAAACATAACACAACATGTAAAAAGTAGAAATGGCCATAATAAATAAACAAAAAATAAATAAATGTGGTTAATTATTTTTTAAAGTTCAAACTAGCAATATGCTGTTTAAAGAAACACAATTTAAATATAAAGGAACAGACAAGTGAAACATACATGGAAAGAAAAATATAGACCAAGGTATCACTAAGAATCAGAAAACCAGTGTGGCTATATACTCTTAAAAAAAGTAGGCTTCAAGACAAAAGGTAGTCCTCAAATAACCAAAGATAAGGATAAAAATTTGATAATCATGGAAGTTGAATGAAACAGGAAGCTATAAACAATTTTAAATGCATCTAATAATAATATTAAAAAAATACGCAAGGCAAAAACTGATAAAACTAAGGAGAGGAATAGGCAAATAGAGATTTTAATACCTCTATTTCAGTAATTGATAGAAAATCGGAAAAAAATAATATGGAAGATTAAAAAAATATGACCAGCCAAATTGCATAACTGATATTTATAGAATATTATACCACAACTTTAAAATATATGGTTTTCAAGTGAACATGGACATTTCAAGGCAGATAATAGGTTGATTAATAATTCAAACATTAATAACCTTTAAAGGATCAAAGTCATTAAAAAGTATATGTTCTGACCTTCTTGCAATAGCAGTATTAAAATAGACATCGAAAATAGTTTAGTAGATTTAAAATTCCCAAATATGTGGGAATTAAAACAATGAATTTTTGAATTGCCCAAGGAAGAAAACAGAGGGGAAACTTAAAAATATTTCGTATTTAGTTATTTTTGAAAAGCATATTAGAAGAGAAATCTAAAATAAATTACCTAAGTTTATACCTTAAAAAGCTACAAAAGAAGAATAAATTAAACACAAAGGAGGTAGAATAAAGGATTCAATAAAAATGAAAATAGGGGTGCCTGGGTGGCTCAGTGGGTTAAAGCCTCTGCCTTCGGCTGGGGTTGTGATCCCGGGGTCCTGGGATCCAGCCCCACATCACATCGGGCTCTTTGCTCTGCATGGGGCCTGCTTCCTCCTCTTTCTCTGCCTGCCTCTCTGCCTACTTGTTATCTCTGTCTGTCAAATAAATAAATAAATAAACAAACAAACAAATAAATAAATCTTTAAAATAAAAAGTAAACAGAAAGACTATTGATAATGGAGAAAACTAAAAAGACAAAATCCAATGTTTTGAAAGGATTAATAAAAATTGCAATATTAATCAAGCAAAAAGAAAATAATCTAAAATAATTTACCAATATGAGTAATGAAAGAAGGAACTCTTCTTTATGTCAATAAATTCAACAAATTAGATACAATGGAAAAATTCTTTTTAAAAAACAAGTCACCAAAATTGACATAGTGAGATATAGGAAGAATGTGTGTATATTGAATTCATACTTTAAAACTTTCCCACAAATAAAATACAGCTGTGAATGGCTTGCTTGGTAAATTCTATCAAACATTTTGTAAAGATATAACACCAGTCTTAAAAATTCTTTTAGAAAATAACAAATAAAGGAAAAATTTATAAGTTATCTAATAAAGCCACCAGAGGAATGATATCAAAACCTGACAAAGATACTAAAAGAAAAGAAAACTGAAAAGAGGTACTAATGAATATAGACTCAAAAGCCTTAAAAAATAGAGACTATAGGGGCGTCTGGGTGGCTCAGTGGGTTAAAGCCTCTGCCTTCGGCTCAGGTCATGATCCCAGGGTCCTGGGATCGAGCCCCGCATCAGGCTCTTTGCTCTGCATGGGGCCTGCTTCCTCCTCTCTCTCTCTGCCTGCCTCTCTGCCTACTTGTGATCTCTGTCTGTCAAATAAATAAATTAAAAAAAAAAAAATAGAGACTATAATCCAGTAATAGACAAAAAGCACAATGGCCAAATGAGGTTTACTTTAGGATCTTAAGCAAGACTGTTTAAACATCCAAAAATAAACCGATGTTCCCATCATATTAAAACAAATAAGGAAAAAAGATATTATCCTTTCAAAAGGCGCGAACAAATCATTTTACAAAATTACTGGATATTAAATTTTAAACATGCAGAAAATTAGGAAAAAAGGGAAATCCCTGATCTAACAAAGGGGATCTAAAAAAATCCTATAGTTAACATCCTACTAAATGCTAAAATGTGCACCCTTAAAATCTATGCCATTTATTATAGATAAATTAATCCCAAAATATGTCTGATTAAATGTTTTATATGTGTTTAGATACTTAGTTATATTCATCAATTATTCAGTGTAAGTAATACACACATACTCAGAAGTAGGCTTATTAATCATGTTATTCAAATCACCTATATCTTTGTAAGTTTGTCAGGGATAGATATACAATTTACCAAGAGATATTTTATATCTTCTAATTTATTTCAGAATTTTTATTCCTGCATGTTATTCTATCAATTTTTACTTATATATTTTGTCTGAGTTATTAAATGTATTATAGCTGATTATAAAGGCAGCCACAAATTCTCCCTTCCCTGAATTTATACCTTTACGATGGAAGGTCTTTCTATTGAAAGTTGAGAGGACCTTTTGCCTCACACCTTGAATCTGGTTTAAGCTTGTGACTGGTTTTGACAGATGGGACAAAATTAACAAAAGGAGGAATGAAGGAGATTAACAAAAGCAGAAACCTGAAAATCCCTAGTGCACTGGCCCTTTCCTTTCTTGCTCCTGTTTGGATCTCTTTTACCAGAGTTATGTGCAGAAGCTAAGGATGGCCTGTGGTATGATGAAAAGCAGATGACCTTGCCACTCTAGTCATTCAAGTTGAGAACCACAGGGATGAGTCCAACTTTAATGGTCAGCCCACCGAGTGATAAAACAATAAACATAAATAATGTCAATAGTCCTAAACATTTTTTGTTTTGGAAAATATGTTTATTGATAAAATATTTATACTGATGTTAATGGCTGATTATTGTTACTAGAAGTGAATTAAAACAAAATGTTTTTAGTTTTTCTCAGTTTTACTTTTTAATATGCTAAATATCAATAAATATACTCCAAACAAATAAAACACTTTTGGGTTTTCTTCAATAATTTTTAAGAGTGTAAAATAGTCCAGGGGTGCCTGGGTGGCTCAGTTGGTTCAGCATCTGCCTTCGGCTCAGGTTCTGGGATGGAGCCCTGCATCAGCCCTGGGATGGAGCCCTGCATCCCTGAGCGGGGAGCCTGCTTCTCCCTCTCCTTTCCGCTCATGCTTTCTCTTGCTATCTCTGTCTCACTGAAATAAATAAGCAAAATCTTTAAAAAATTTTTTAAAAAATTAAAAAATTTAAAAAGGGTATAAGAGTCCTAACACCAAAGAGTTTGAAAACCTGTTGGATTCTTCTAATATAAATTAGATACATTTAGACAATTTTGTTTTCATTCTGTCTTCATATATTTCATCTATTTTCCTAACTGTACTTTATTCTGTAAAATTTTCTCAAGAAAATATTTCTAGTTCACTGGTTCTCTTTTCAGTTGTGTCTAAGTTATTCTTTAGTCTTTCCATTGATTTATAAATGTCAATAAATTTTTCATATGAAGGCATTTTATATGTCATGTCTGACATTTCCACCATATAAAGTCCTTGGTGTTATAAGTCTGATATGGTAGTCCTTGATTACTCATATATAGTTGTTATTTTTTTAACATTAAATTTTATTCATCCAAACCTAATTCTCATGAACACGGAGGGCCTGGATTAAAGATGATATTCATTAAAGGGATATTCCTTTATTCTTTTTTTTTTTTAAAGATTTATTTATTTATTTATTTGACAGACAGAGATCACAAGGAGGCAGAGAGGCAGGCAGAGAGAGAGAGAGGAGGAAGCAGGCTCCCCGCTGAGCAGAGAGCCCGATGCGGGGCTCGATCCCAAGACCTTGGGACCATGACCCGAGCTGAAGGCAGAGGCTTTAACCCACTGAGCCACCCAGGTGCCCCTATTCCTTTATTCTTAACAGGAGGTGCTACCCACCTGTAAGCACTTCAAGTTTATTATTATAGATGAGATTTCCCTGATTGGGCAGGGAATGTAAATTCAAACCAAAGATCCTCATAAAGAAAGGCTTTACAATTCTCAGAGAAAAATTAGTATCATTAATTTTTTCTCTCATGTGGAACCGATAAAAATAAACCATTTTCTAAATTGGTTCTATTAATTCTAAGAGAACAGTTCTCAGCTTAAAACTTATTCAGAAGTTATAGCTAGTTTTGTTGCCCCTTATTTATCTGGCATTTTCAGATTTAGATTCTCCTCTGTGCTCATAAGTTCTAGTGTCCTTTTCCCATCACAGGTCTCTTTCCCTGCCAAAGTCCTTTGCATTGAAGGAAGCCCCAATCTCTATGTTTATTTACCATTCTGGTATCAGCTTACTGTCTTTGGAGAGAGAAGCAGAGTACAGAGGCCCTTGGGGATCTCCATCACCTTCTTATAAACTCAGCAAAGCATTTAAAAGTTATAGTTGTCTTACCATTTGCGACGACATGGATGGAACTAGAGCGTATTATGCTTAGCGAAATAAGTCAACTGGAGAAAGACAACTATCACATGATCTCCCTGATATGAGGAAGTGGAGATGCAACGGGGGTGGGAGTTAAGGTGGTAGGAAAAGTAAAAATGAAAGAAGATGGGATCGGGAGGGAGAAAAACCAAGAGAGACTCTTAATGTCATAAAACAAACTGAGGGGGGTGGGGGGAAGAGGGGTTGGGTGAGGGTGGTGGGGTTACATCATATGTTTAAATAAAGCTTAAATAAAGTAAAAAAAAAAGTTATAGTTGTCATTTATGCAACATCTGTATGTTTTCTGCTAGAAGGGCATTTCAGAATATCTATTCTGCCACTCTGATGGAAATATAAGACTGGACCCCATGACCTTGGGTATTTTCTGAAATAATTCTTTAAATATTATATAATGACACACATACAACAACAAAACTAGGTATATGTACCTGGGCTACGGAGCTTAATTTTGCTGCATTTGAAAAGTATAGTTAAAAGGTAAAAGTTAAACAAGATTCCAAAAATATTTCATTGGGGTTAGGCAAATTTGGAAGCTGGTTGGTTTCAGGCAAACAGAGAAGAGTGGAAAATTACTTTTTCAGGAATTCGGGCCCTGGGAAATATGGTTCAATATGTATCTGTTTTACAGAAAAAATAAATTTATACAGCTGTGAACAAAACCACTGTAATTTGCTACACTCCCTCATTTTCTGAAGTATTCTATTTCTCAGTCTTTACTTTGCTGAGTCATATGGCTCCTCAGAAGAAAACAAACATTCAGGCTCTCCTCTATGGTATTTTAAACTAAGTGATATTTTGGAAATTATAGAGCTGACCAGCGTGATAGGATTAGAATGCTGACACATGGATAATCCAACTGTTTCTTTTAGCCCATTCAGGTCGTGCAGTTTGGTATAAACACTGTAATATCACCTGCCTCCTTCTGCATGCCCATTAAAAGATACAAATAAATCCAGTCTTACTTTGACTTTAATGGTTATGGTGTCTGTGTTTTGTATTCTAGTCTTTCATAACCCTGCTCCAGCTCCATTCAAAGAATGGCCTTCCAAAAATTTTAACTTTTTAAATACAACTTTTTTTGGTTCTTTTTTATATCTTTTTGTTTTGTTTTGTTTTGTTTTCAATTCAGAGCTTAGGAGTTTATCTTTTCAGTCAATGAGTATAACCGATCTACTATATGCGATGACTACACAAGTTGGGGTGAAGAAGTAATGAGATGATTTGAAATTAGAGTGTCCCCTTTAAAATATTACTGACTAAACCCTGGAAGTTTGGGGTCTTCTTTTTTTGTTATGTTTTCAATGACATGTGATAAGCCTGAAAAAACAGAGCTTTTTGGTAACAACAGCAACAGAATATAGAACAAACAAAATGCATAAAATAGTTTGGGCCAATAAATAGAAAAGATTCATTCCATTAGTTAAAATTTATTTAACCTGTTCCTACAGGTTGTATCCACATATACCTCAAAGACATTTTTCATAATAGTACCAATATATCATACCATATAAGAGCCTGAATCTTCTGGATGTGGAATCTTTTTATGTCTGCAGATGACAGAAGAGTTTTCTGCATTAGGATAAATCACCAAGGAAGCCTCTTTTCCTGCTCCACGATAGGAGACCCCCCCCCCTCAGACTCCCAAGCTAGTTCTTGGTACAGAGGACTTTTGGGATCCTTAGTACTTTCTTGTGGACTCAGAAATGCATTTAAGTGTTTGTGGTTGTAATTTACTCAGCATGTGTGTGTTTCATGATAGCAAGCATTTCAGGATATGTGTCCTGTCATTCTGATGGAAAGGTAGTCATGATGTTGAAGTATTTTTTTTTAGTATTTCTGTCAAATAATAACCATATATATTGGTCCCCACCCCCATTCCTGACACAGAAGTTTTAAAACCCTTATAAATAGGGGTGCTAGGAGAATCATTTGTTGTAATATTTGGTCTTTGACCCCAGTTTCTGACACAGAGACTTTAAATTCCTTGCAATTTTCTGGGTGATGAGACTATCTTTTGTTTGAATGAGGCAACTCTTGCCAGCTCCTGGATATGGGCTGGACAGCAGAAAGACCAAGTCATGACTAGAAGCTTTAAACATTCAGCCCCACCTCCTATTCTGCAGAGAGAGGAGGTGCTGGAAATAGAGTTAATAATCCATCATGCCAATGTGATGCAGACTTAAAAAAAATTTTTTTTAAGTACAAGGTTTGGAAAACCTTAATTGGATTTTGGGTTGGTAAACCCATCTATAAGCCTGAGTATGGCATGTCTCAGTGTCAACTTCACTGAGATAGAACTCCATGCGCCCTGGATCCTTCCAGAACTTGCCCTATGTATGTCTTCATCTGGCTATACAATTATATCCTTTAAAACATCCTTTGTTATAAATTGGCAGTAGTAAGCACTGTTTTCTGGATCTGTGAACTGCTTATTGAACTGAAGAAAATTGTGGGGACCTCTGATTTGTACCCAAGTTGAACACAAGCTGTGGGTAACCTGGGGACCTATAATTTGTGGTTGGTGGCTGAAGTGGGAGGCAGTCTTATGGGATTAACTCTTTTTTTTTTTAAGATTTATTTTATTTTATTTTATTTTGACAGATAGATCACAAGTAGGCAGAGAGGCAGGCAGAGAGAGAGGGGGAAGCAGGCTCCACGCTGAGCAGAGAGCCCGATGCGGGGCTTGATCCCAGGACCCTGAGACCATGACCCGAGCCGAAGGCAGTGGCTCAACCCACTGAGCCACCCAGGTGCCCCTGGGATTGACTCTTAACCTGTGGGTCTGAGCTAACTCTGGTTAGTGACAGAATTGAAATGAATTGTTGGACACCTAGCTAGGGTCAAAGAATCAGTCAGTGTTGGGGGAAAAAAATGCTTCTGCTCATAGAAGTGTCCTGTGTGAGTAGTGAGGTGGTTTTTTCTGTTGTTTTTCGTTTTTTGTTTTTAACAACTTCTTAAATGCAACTTAAAGGCGCATACACAATAACAAAGCTATGTACTTCATCTGTTCTCAGGCTTTAGTCCTTGCTTATTTTACATGATCTGAAAAGCTGTTACAATGAACATCCCCTGGAAAATGCTTTGATGATTTTCCAGTGCTGATTAAGTAATGGACGAAATTACTTCTCCCTAAATTTATATGTTGAAGCCCTAACTCCCAGTGTGACTATATTTGGAGATAGTGCCTTGAAAGAGATAATTAAGATTAAATGATGTCAAATGAATGGGTCCTTAATCCTATAGGACCAGTGTCCTTTTAAGAAGAGGAAGAGACATCATAGAGAAAAGACCATGTGAAGATGCAAAGAGAAGGCAGCCATCTGCAAGCCAGGAGAAAGCACTTAGGAATAACTCGACTCTTCTGGTACCTTGATCTTGGACTTCCAACCTCCAGAACTGCAAGGACATAATTTTTTTAAGCCACCAGTCTATGGTATTTTGTTATAGCAGTCCTAGTGGACTAATACAGGTATGCTCCAGAACATGGAATTATAAAACACAAAGGATATTTCCCAATCATGTATTTTAGTGTTCCTCAGCCTGTGTGGCATGAATAGCATAGAAGTTTAGATAATTTACTTCATTATCAAATTTTCAGAGATAAGAAAATATTTCATAAAATACTGTACTTCAATATGCTTTTTGGATGGGGAAAATAGTGGAGTTAATTCAAATAATGACAATAGTAATACCTGTAAGTATTTAATGACACCATATAATTTATAAGATTTGGCCCT
>RCUC01152138.1:0-30393 GCA_003697995.1 Taxidea taxus jeffersonii
TCGGAGACATCAGAGGTCCTCCACCTTTCTGCACCATTGTCCCCTTTGGGGTCTAATAATGTCCCTCCTCAAAATAAAGTAAACAGTATAAGTACCTAAATAAAATGCAAAAGATTACAAAAAGGGAACCAATTACATTGAAATATAATTTATATGTATTTGTGAGTCTTTACCAACGATAAAAAAAAAAAAAACCATAGTGTCAGGTCTAATAACTATGCAATTTTGAAATCATGAGAAGCATAGATAAGATTTTAAGATACCCGAAATCAATGTAGGGCAATGTGGTAATATCTGTGATTACTATTGGTATCAAATAGGGTACAGGGCACAACTGATAAGAATGTGATTTTTGCCCACATTCATAATTGAAGAAACATGAATTT
Source organism: Taxidea taxus jeffersonii (assembly GCA_003697995.1). Classification (NCBI taxonomy): domain Eukaryota; kingdom Metazoa; phylum Chordata; class Mammalia; order Carnivora; family Mustelidae; genus Taxidea; species Taxidea taxus. The sequence continues at coordinate 387 of RCUC01152138.1, forward strand.
CAATTCAAACTTAAGGAAAATAAAGATGTAATTTTTTTTGTCCCATCCAAGTTCACAGATCCCTGGGTTCTATCCTCAGAAGACCCTTTGGAAGGCTCTTCAAACCCTAGGCTCAGAATTCCAGTGAAAGACCTTGACATAACTGCAAAAGATAAAGAAATGCAAAGTCTCAGTCAAGTGCTCTAGCTCCCCTGTGGTCAGTGAAAGATTCCAGCTTGACTTGAATATTAGATAAAGAAACTCAGCTCCTGGGAATTGAGTTATGTGACCACCCTACACTCTACCCTATAAATTCACGGGGGAGAGACTCTAAAGAACACCTTGCCATGGCAGTCAAGAGTTGAGAAGCCACGCTGTGATGTCTGCCATTTCAATATCATACCTGGCCAAAATTTCTGGTCAACGTGCAACAGTAATTAGCTGGAAATGTATAGCGACAAACATAATTCCAAAATATTCCTTTGGGAAAACAACCTTGAAATTATTTCGAGGACAAATTATTTGGATTCTATACTTGTGTTAAGTTGGTTTGTTGCTGTTTTCGTTGTTGGGTTTTTTTTGGAGGGGGAGGAGGAGAGGAAGACAGAATCTCAAGTAGACCCCATGCCCAGCGCAGAGGCTGGACGCAGGGCTCTATCTTGCCACCCTGAGATCATGACCTGAGCTGAAATCAAGAGTCACATACTTAAAGACTGAGCCACTCAGGCACCCTGATACACCTGTGTTAATTTTTTCTTTTTTTTTGTAAGGTTTTACCTATTTGTCAGAGAGAGAGAGCACAACCCAGAGGAGAGTGACAGGAAGAGCAAGCAGAGGGAGAAGCAGGCTCCCCACTGAGTGGGGAGCCCCATACCGGACTCAATTCCAGGACACTAGGATCATGACCTGAGCCAAAGGCTGATGCTAAAACGACTGAGCCACCTAGGCATCCCTACTTGTGTTAAGTTTTAAAAGAATTTGTGACTATGTAATATTATAAGTATATGTAATATTTAAGTTATTTAGTATATTTGACAACGCTTCTGTTTTTTCCTCTCTTACCTTACTGTCTCTCTTCCACTTCCTCCATATATTTTCTATCTCTAGACATTGGAGAGCCCTCAGGGCCAGTACTTAATTATTTTTTCTCTAGTTACATTCATACCCCTGGAGCTAACATCCATTCCTTTACTGTTGAAATGTACAATAGCTTTATACCATAGCTAGATGTTGATAATACCAAATTTAATCTCAAACCAGATCTTTCCCCTGAGTTCCTTCTTTTATATCTAACAGCCTATTCAACATCTCCATTTGATTATCTCAAGTTTTGATTACTTGCCCTGACCACACCCCCACATAAATCTATTCCGGATCCTCCCCAAATCAGTAAATTACAACCACAGTCTTCCAGTTTCTCAGGACAAAAACCTTGGTGTAATCCTTTTTGAAGCAATAAATGCTTATAAAATTTTGGCCTACAATATGAGGCAGAATAATAGAGATTCCATTAGATATAATTCTAGACTTTAATAGTGTTTGTGCACTAGCACATAAAATGCTAAACAAAATAACCTCAACTATTCAATTCTTAGTTATTTCATTCCATTTCAGTTATGAAACTTCTCTGTCTTCATATGTTCTCACGCACTCCCTTGGCATGTTTATACAGAGATGAAGCTCTTAATTTCATGTGTGTGACAAGTTCCAAATGTGGAGTTCCAACTTTCTCTCTCTCTTAGATGCCATTGCCACCTGGAAAGATCCATTTGGAAATCTGAGAGGATCCAAAACAGGACTCTTCATTCACTTACACCGACCCTGAATCTTGGGCTCTCCACCCCATTTCAGTTAAACTCTAATTACCTGCTTACTCAAGCCTGAAACCTTAGTTCCATCCTTCACTACTCTCTTTCTTTCATACCCTTTGTCCAATTTGTCATCAAATCCTGACAGTTATTCTGTCAAAAATACATCCTCAAATGGGACCACATCTTACCACCTCTCTGGTCAGTGACGTAATCTAAGCCACCATCATCTCTCATCAGGCTATTCCAGTAGCTTTCTAACTAGTCACCACACTGCTAACCACTCTTCATGCAGCAGCTAGATTCAGCCTTTTTAAAGGCCATTAGACTCCTCCTCATGGAGCTACACTGTACAATGGCTTCTGTCCCACTCGGCATGAGGTCCAAAGCCCTTTCCAGAAGCAATGAGCATTTATTTGTACAGGGTCTGTCTCCTCCCAACCAGAACGTAAGCTCATGAGGTCAAAACTCCTCTCCTTTTTTTTTTTTTTTTACAACTTTATAGTGCTGGGCACCAAGTAGAGGCTCGATTTATATCTGTTGCATGAAGAGTGAACACACTTTGAATGGGAATGAAGGATGAGAGTGTGAGGCAGTGTAGAAAGGCAACCCTAAGAACTCTATATATTTTACTCTTTTGTGAAGAGAAGCTATTTTGAAGACTCAAGTCTTTAAACATTTCAAAGAGAAAAAAATGTATTTAAATGTGTCAATGAGATCAAGCTAAATAGAAGACTGAAGGAGCACTAGAATAAGAGAAAAATCTGTAGGGCCTATGCTGGTGGAGCTGAGGAATCTGAAAATGTTAACTCAACCTCAAGAGAAAGATCACAAAGGAGCCTACCTCTGGTCCACACTGCCTTTATAATGAGAAACAGAATCTCAGCTTTGGTCATAGCCTGTCTCTATCCTCTTGAAGATTATCTGTGCCCTTGTCCACTCTCTCATTTGCTCTTTTCCTCTTTCTCACCCTAATCACACAAATCACATCATGCAGTCAATGTGCATTTTTAAATCTCTAGACAGCTCTCAGCAGCTCAAGACAAGTCCGTAGGAAGGACCTTCTTCCATAAAGCCCAATATCTCAAAGATTACAATCTCATCAGGAAGACCCAAGAAAACAGTTCTAAAAGTCCAGCAAGGAAGCAATGAATTCTCGACGATAAGAAGTTGGGAAAACCAGATATTCCTGGTGGATAAAAGGAATGCCAGAAGGGTAGCTCCAGGATTGACAATAAATGCCTCATGGAGTAGGGCCAGTCCCAGGAGGAGTAGGATTTGCTAGTGCTGGGCTATGGTGATGAGCCTGAAGTAAAAAGTGCAAATGGTTGTTAACCGAGGGTAAATTTACCCAACACACTTCTTTTCCCTAATCCCATCCTCACATATTTTAATCATGAAGTTAGAATTAGATTAGAACCACATTTTAGTCACTAAACTACTCCAGAACAACAGGCTTCACCTGGTGGCTCCGATGTTCTAGAAGAATTTGAACACAGAACCAACAGTAAAAATACTGAGTCCTGTTGGATTTAATGGAGGAAAGATGCAAGTATACACAGCCCTAGAGGAAGGGGAAATGCCAGCCACCCTGTCAAGGGCATGAGCAGTGAATTCTATCTTAAATATTACATTTGAAAAACATAGCAGACATCTAAAAAGGGACTCCAAAAGATGACCTAATAAAATTATTCATTGTCTTCTACATCTGGTGAAAGCTGCTTTTTTCTAATCTTTTCTGTCTGCCACATAAATGTTAGCAATGGTTATTCCTGGGTGAATCTATTGCCATCAAGACACATCTTCCTCTAATGGAATAGAAAATCAAGATTTTGGCCAGATGCGGACTGGGGTGAGAGTGGGGGATGAGGAGGCATTCTGTTTCTGCTGATGGAGATCCTGGAATATGGAATAATGTTGGCCACCAAGGGGTCACTCCCATGGTGTCTTTGTTACATATGATTATATTCTTTTTGGCTCATGAAGATTGGGTAGTTCTTGGAAGGTCTTAGGGACTGATTTTATTGGTGGTAATGGTATTGCTTGTTATGAGATCCTAGAAAAAAAGACTTAGCATTCTATAAAGTGTATTAGTACAAAACTATCTTTGCTTTTGCAAAAGTCACACCTAAGACTTCTTTTTCAATCCAAGAAATGCTCTGACTGCATCTGTCAAGGACACCCGGCATGCAAGCTGTCTCTACTTTGAGCCCACCTTTCTGCTTCTCCAAAACATGGTATACCCTATGTTTTGGTCTTTTCTTTGTCCTTTAGCCATGTATTAAGAGCCCATCTGGAGTCCTTGTTGGTCCCCTCACACCACTGTGCGTCTTTGTTCCTGCCCATTCCTCCACCTGGAATGACTCTCCCGAACTATTCCTACCTGTGGGAGAAACTTCCTCATCTTCACAGTTCCTTCTGAAATGCTGTCTCTTCCATGAAACTCTTTTTCCCCACAACTGGAATTAATCCCCCTTCTGTCTAAAGAAATTCATTTTAAATCTCTCATCAGGTTTTATTTTGTCATGTATTTCATCGTGCATCTGTTTTCCCCTACTGTATTGTAATATCCTTGAGGACTGCAACCTTTTGGCCCTCTCTGTGTGTTCTACCTTCCCTCCAATGCCTTTAAACCTGGTGGGAATTTGTAGAATTCTGAGGGCAGTATTTTCATTGGGAGTGTTAGTTCCGGCAAAAAGGAATTGTGTGGCCTTCAAGTGCCTGAGCTTTGAACATGAGTGGCCTGGGGTGGAATCCCAGTCCAACCACTTAACCAGCTTGTGACCTTGGCTGGTTGCTAATTCTCTCTGAACCTCAATTCCTTCATTGGTAAAATGGGAATAATAAAACTTAGCAACACCAGGGTTGTTGTGACAAGTAAATGAGGCAAATGTAAAGCACTTGGCACAGTGCATGGCACATAGAAAAGACTCAACTAATGGTAGCTGTTTTTATTAGTCATAGTATTACCACTAACAGAGACCAAATATTCTCACCTTACATGAATCTATTTAAATAAACTGGGAGAGAATGGGCTAGTGAAGAGATTCTGCCAGCTCTGCCAATTCCAAGGCCTCCTCTACAAAGAACAAGAACCCTCTATAAAGAATAACGATTTTACAACAGTGCTGCCCAATAGACATAGAATGTGAGTCACATATGGAATTTAAAATTTTGTATTAGTCACATTAAGAGAAACAAAAAATAGATAAACTGATTGTAATAGGTTTAATATAATTTATTTAGCTGAACACCTAAAATATTATCATTACAGTGTATAATCAATGTAAATTATTAATGAGACACTTTACTATTTTTTGGATCAAGTTTTCAAAACTTAGTGTATCGTTTACCCTTATGGCACATCTCAATTTGCTCCAGCTGCATTCAAGTGCTCAGTAGCTATATGTCGCTGGTGGCTACCATATTGGAAAACACAGATTTATAATACTGAATTTTATTTATTTTTTTTAAGATTTTTGTTTATTCATTTGACAGAGAGAGAGAGAGATTACAAGCAGGCAGAGAGAGAGAGGAGGGGAAGCAGGCTCCCTGCTGAGCAGAGAGCCTGATGTGGGGCTCGATCCCAGGACCCTGAGATCATGACCTGAGCCAAAGGCAGAGGCTTAACCCACTGAGCCACCCAGGTGCCCCTGTAATATTGGATTTTAAAACATTGACCTCATGAATGGATCAAATCACATAAAGCTTAATGTAATTGGGATTATAGGACAACATGTTTCTCTGAAAATAATTAGAACTGAAAGTGAACACTGGGTTCTGGTCTGGCTCTGATATTCACTTGGTTGATATGTGGCAAACCATTGGTCTTACTGTGCTTCATTTCTCACATCTGTCCCAGGGCTTAGCTAGGTCACAAAGCCATAAAAAATATGACCAGTCCCACAGTCCAGTCTGTCTCATCACCACCCAACTCCTTAGACCTAAGCCTGAGACCTGAAACACATATATGCCCACACATCTTACCTATCATGGAATTTACTAGAATGAGCCAGCCTCTATAAGATTTATTAATTGAGGCATCACTAACATTTGGGTTCTTAGAGTTTACTTCATGCGTTTTGTCTTTTCCTCAGACGTTATGCCAGCTTATAAGAGTGTTTTTCTTAGAATCTGAGTACTTTGAGTTACCTGATTCCGTCATTTTCCTATCTGACCTCGAGAACCCACTCGGGGTCCAGATGCTGGCAGTGGAGACAATGAAAGAGAAAGGCAAAGGGGAAGCCAGAGGAAGGGCAAACTTAATGGCTTATCCTTGATGTGCCCCACTTGCTGTTGGTTTTGTCACTGAGATTTTATTCAAACAAAGGGTTAAAAAAATCTTGAAACCCAGCCCTTATCTGACCTTTCATTTGAAGAGGGTCACAATATTTGCCAAGGTTCACATACTCCCACCCCAGTTTTAGTGTATTTTTCTCCAATGCCATATTATCTCCCTTCATTTCACCTATTGATATTAAGAGTTTTTTGTTTTTTGTTTTTTATTTTTTTTTAAAGAATTGACTGGACTTAATGCAGTTCTTTTTTTTTTTTTTTAAGATTTTATTTTTTTATTTGACAGAGATCACAAGTAGGCAGAGAGGCAGGCAGAAAGGGAGCGGGGGAAGCAGTGTCCCTGCCGAGCAGAGAGCCTGACATGGGGCTTGATGCTGGGCTCAATCCCAGGACCCTGAGATCACGACCCAAGCCAAAGGCAGCAGCTTAACCCACTGAGCCACCCAGGCGCCCCATCTTAATGCAGTTCTAATAGAAACACCTTTCCACAACTAAGACCTGATGACAAGAACGAACTGGTCACCCTCAGTTCATTTCACTTCAGCATGTGTGATCTTGTGTTGGGAAGCAGCTGGGGGAAGAGGGAGACTTGCCTTTGCCTCTTCTGCGACCCATAGGTGAACACCTCACCAGGTGACAGCAGTTCCCCTGCCCGGCCGAGGAACATGGGATCCATGAGCATGCTGGTGGCTTTCTTCCCTGGTCTTTCTAATTAGAATCAGTTCATTGACACGGCATTAGCAGAAGATAGACTTTGACCCAGGCACACAGCACTAATCTTGAATGTATGTTTTAAAGCATAAAACAACTTTATTCTGACCTTACCCCAGATTGCTATAACAGCATCCAATGACCAAAAATGATTTCAGCAGCTAAGGTTGATTTGTGTTCAAGGCCCAGACAGTTTCCACCATTCACCCTGTTTTCTCAACTCAAAGCTGCATTTTCTCTTGCTTAAAAAATTTGCATATTTTCTCAGTGCCTGTTTCTGACTCACAATAAACAATGCCCAGACCTCCTGCCAAAAAAATGTCCAAATGCGAAATAGTTGCTATAATAGTCGTTTTTGTGGTGGCAACTTTAAGCTGTGTGCTTTTAAATTATAATTACTTTTTTTCCTTACAAAAGATGTGTATCTCTCTTGATTGCTGTAATTATGATTCTATACCAGCAAACAGTTATAAAAGATTCATGTCATCGCTGCACTTCATAAAACCCATGCCCTTCAGTGAGTTTCCTTGGGGGACTGTTTATGTGTTTGTGTTTAATTTGTGGCAGAGAAATCTAATGAGAAGTCATTAATCATTGAGAGCATATAAAAATTTGTGTCTTTAACTGAATAGGCAGAAGTAGATAAGCCAAGCCCATTATTGGCATGACATGATCTAGAATCATAGAATGTTAATAGGGGAAGCAACTTGAGAAAAATAATGAAGGCCAACATCATCCTGCAGATGACATTCAAAATTGGGAAGGGAGAAACATGTGGTTTAGTGACTGAAAACACATGGAAACAAGAATGGGGGACCCAAGTTCTAGACCTGGACCTAGCCCTAAAAAGCAATGGCAGAGGCCAACATGACTTCATCATTCATCTTTGTTTTCAAGGACGATAGATGGAATCCCTGGATTGATGAGGAACCTCAGGGCCTACCTGAGAAAGAGAAAGGGAAACACTGAAACACACCATGACATCCACCTCCCACCCAACCAGTCAGAGCAGCCCCACTTGGATCTATTTCATATTGTCAGGACTGAAAAAGAAATTGATTGGCTTCCCCCTCCCCCCCAATTTTTAAAGTTTGATGTTTATTAATGTCCTTTCTCCACGTCTTAGGATCAGAGAAGGATCAATGTAATCTCTTAAATGTGTGGCCATGCTGTCCATTTCTTCATGCAGCAACTCTTCACTGAAGACGTTCTGTGCTGGTTACTGAGTATGTGGTATACATAGGCTCTGCTCTCAAAGAGCCCATAGTCTAGAAAGGGAAAGTTGCAGAACAGAATGGTAATCACTCTAGAGAGTTAAGCCTAAGGAGCCCTGGGAGCAGACCAGAGGTGCAATCAAACCCTGTCAGGGACTGGAGGATGAGGAGGAAGGTGAAGAGGATGTTGAGGAGGAGGAGGAGATTTTTAGGATTAACTTTCCAGAAGAAATAACAGGTGGTAGGCCTTCCTTTTAATGTTCTTTACTTTCTTTTCTATCTATCTCTCAAACAAGCTACCAGGAACTTCTTTTGGAAAAAGATGAGAAACTAAAGTTCTTTTTATTTTCTTTTTTTAAATATTTTATTTATTTTGTTAAAGTAGGCTTCACATCCAACATGGGCTCAAACTCACAACCACAAGGTCAAGAGTTGCATGCTCTACCAACTAAGCCAGCTAGGCACCCCAAGAGACTAAAGTTTCCGGAATTGTTGTGAACTCTTGTCACTCACTGACTGTAATCCTGGGCATACTCCTTAATCCCTAGGAAACTCCATGTCAACATCTGGATATATAGGACTAGTAATAATAGAATGTACCTTAAAGCATTGTTACAAAGATTAAATTGGATAACACATGTATAAGTCCTTATACAACTAAGAAGCACTATATAAGTGTTCGCTATTATTATTGCTAGCACTCAGCCAAAGGCTTTAATTCCAATTAACTTAATGATTTTTCTCAACTAAACCAAGATTTTGGTCCTTCAGAGGTTTGGCAACTGGGAGTAACTGGGAAAAAAGCCATTTCACAATATGTCACATTAATAGCAACAGCAATTGTGAAATCATCACTAAAAAGTGGGTCGTCTTTGGTTTTAGTATGAAGAAGATGTGTTCAATTTCTTCAAACCACCATTATATCCAATTCTTACCTAACTTATGATCAAATGGTTGGTATGATTTCTCACGATGATGAGTGAGTCTTTTAAAGGACTCCTCTTTTTCTTCTTCCCCCTTACGTTGGGATTCTCTAGCTTTCTGCCGTTGCTCAAACCACTTCCAAAGGTCAAAACATGAGAGTATATAAAAGGAAACTAAAACTAAAGTGGGCAAGCCAGGGGTGTGGGGAGTACACACCTCGTCCAATGCAGGAGGTCTCACTCAATGCCAGTCTATCCCTTGAAGAGCCTCAATATTAGGAGATGGTCTGTATTTTGCAACCAAAACTATTCCTTTTAAAGTGGGTGTGAACTATCCCAAATTGGTAAATCGTTCTCTTCCCCTCTATTTCCTAACTCAAATCTTCTTCACTTGAAGGATTTGCATCAACCCCAAATTTAAAATCACTCCTGCACTTAAATCCTGTGCCTCTGTCTCACCTGAGAGTAGAGTTCAAGTTCTTTAATTTGGTGTTTCAGATCCTCTGTCAATGTGAAGCCAGGCACAGCATCCTTCAGGGAGCTCCCCATCTCGTAGAGAGTCCTGGTAAAAAGGCCCTAACACAGAGTTCCCATAACTCCTTGGGGTTCTCCCCTTGCCCATTGCATAATAATTACAGCTGTGTATTTGTGGGCTCCTTGAGGAAAGGGACTGGCATTTGGAGCACAACAATTGCTCAAGGTTTGTTGAATGAATGAATGAATGAATGATTATGAAAAAGGTTCATTATAATCCACTCCTAGAGCTGGGTTTTACAGGCTTCATCTAGGTTTAAAATAAGTCCAATCGGGTTAAAAATTCCCACTAACCAGAATTCACTACAGATTTTTTTGTTGTTTTGCTTTTTACCTTCAAGTCTAAGAAAGAAAAAATTCAAGACAAAATGAAAGACCGACTACCACAAGTTCTACTTCTACTCTAACTACAACTCTAGCATTTCTGCCCAGGTTAAATCAGTTCCCACTCACGTCTTCACATTCTGTTATTTCCAATTACAGGAGAGTTGACACTCCGTAGGATGATCCTAAAATGTAAGGTATTTGAATAAAGAATGACAAAAGTTCTCATGAAACATGAAATTAAAAATAAAAGTAGAAAACATTTGGTAAAGGTTAAAATATTTTCTAATCCATTTTCTTCTTCTCATTCCAGAATGCCCTTATCTTGACTGCTGAAATTTAATTGTTCTGCACTATGTTACCAGCACTTACTCGTTAGTCATGAACCTTCATACTTCAGACCAATGAATGGAAATAGTCTATTTAAAAATACGTTAGATTTGGTGGTTATTACAGTGACATTTTTTTTCCTCAAAAAATAAAAAAGAATGTACATATGGCATAGAATGTTCACGGAGGATTCTTGGAAGATTTTTCCAAAGATGCAGTGTTTTGTCCCATAAGATTTTTTTTTCACTCTGGAATACCAAAATTAATATGATTCCCTGGCTTGGTATCTCCTACCCAGAGTAGCTTTAAATGAAATCTGGCCTATAGAGGCTTGTTCATAATTTCTTGATCTTTCACTTATTTCATATTTCTATGAAGGAAAAAATGTTTTAACACTTAAGGGTCTTATCTATGAAGTAAGGGGAAAAAAAGGTAAGTAGAAATACGTGTTGAGTGAACCGAGGCTGCCCCAAGGGCATTACTGTTACAGCTTTCCTAAAGAGAAAATGGTGCTTAAAAGAAGTAATTCCCAATATTTCCCCCCAGACTAAAGCCCTGTAATTCAGATCAACTCTTTGCATCTCATTTTGTCATTAGGTTTTTATTACAGCCAACAAAACTTTCAGTGGTGAATTACTTACCTTCTCAAGGGGACGCCAGACTCCAATAATGTCTGCGCAAACCAAAATAATGAAATGGTTTTTAACCAAGCCTTAGAGATTAGAAAAAAAGGAAAAAAGAAAAGGCAGTAGGGCCTTCTCATCTCTATGCGAACCAAAGTGTGTTTTTTCTAGTCCTTTTTCTTGCCTATGAAAAAAACCAGAATTTAAAAACGGAAATGCCACTTGGCTTGGAGCTCCATTTAAAATCATTTAAAGATTTCTCTCTTAAGCTCTCTTAAAATACGTGTCACTTCCACAAGAAATATGGACAAATGAGTCTTAAACCCATGGCTCAGATAGGACTTAGGGCAGTAAATAAGTGCTTTCGGATGTATTCTTGGTGTTAAGAAACGACTTCTGCTCCATGCACCTAGGCCAGAAGCACACCATAAAAACAATTTTGTTTTAACACAGAAGGTTGAAAAGCATTTTGTTTCATACTGTTACATTATACCATCCATTTATAAGAGCTATTTAATGTTTCCTACATATCAGGCATAGGACTGGTTCTTGCCCTCAAAGAACTTATAATTCAGAAGCCGAAAGCTTAACATGGTCTTAAAAACACAAGATTAGCAGAAGACAGGGTGTAATTAAGTGTTAAACAATGTGGCCCAGATGCTAAGTAACCTAGGAGATCACAGGAAGTAAAAGATCCCTGAGGGCTGGGACTGTCAAGACTATATATTTTCAATAAACTCTTACAATTATGCCACGTTTAAAAGTCGTTATGATCTGTTAAACAAATGATGCCCATTTGTAATTTTAAATCATTTACGCGATTGGCCAGTGCTTTCCAACCAGTTCGGAAGGGCATACACGAAACGGTTGAAGCTGACAGGAGACATTATCGAGACATTATCGTTAGACTCTCCCTGGGTTTGCTAATGAGGGGAAAAACACACCTTCCTGTCTGTCGGATGACAGACACAAGAACTAAGCAGATTTTGCATGGAGAATACGAGATTTAACGATGAGGAATACAGGACTCTGGCTGTAATTTTTGGTATGGGTTTTTGTTTCAAACTTTATTCTTCATGCTAAACAAGTTCTAAGTTTTGGAGCTGAGTCAGGCTTTAAGAAATTTTTTTTTTTTAAATCTACTTCCACTATCTATTTTCCTTACTAAGAAAAGTGGGCTAAAAGTGCAATGAGAATTCTCTAATTCCTAGAACCAGTGGGGTGGGGGTGCTTTGTGGGGAGGAGACACTGAGCATCCTTTAACACTGAAGCATCTATCTGTAAAGCAACTTATCTTTTGAAATCACAAGCCTTCCCGTGTGCATTTGTGCTCCTGGTCTTCAAATGCCTTTTACTTTTATAGCTCAGCAAAGATCCTGGTCTCTATGTGTTTCTTACCTTTCTAGACTTTGTAATGCAGGCAGCTGGAGCTAAATTAGATTTGTTATAAGAAGAGTTTAAACTGCTAACATAGGGGCATGCCTCATCTTGTGTTTTGAGTAACTTTAGGCAAGTTTGCAGAGTTGTAGTAAGCATTTCTTTCTCTCCGTACTTGTCAAGCTCTGGGTCTTCCCAAGAAACGTCAGGTATTTCTCGCAATTCTAAAAAGAAAGGCTAATTCTAAAAAGAAGGGCTCTTTATAATAGCTGTACAACCAGGCAAAAGAGCACACCCTCTCGTGCTTCCTTCGGGGGAGGAAACCTGCACTGATGGGAGATAATTAAATTTGGTCTTAGCAAAGTCTCCTTTGGAACATTCTAATCAAGACTTCCAGCTTTCTGAGTGTGTGTGCGAGCTTTATTTTGCAATTCTTCCCGGTCCCGGTTTTGCATTCCTAATGAAAGTGAACTGACAAAGCGTGAAAGTGGTCTAAGGAGCAAAACAAAGCCAGCAAGCATGCTTCGGGTGAGCCAAAATTAATCAATATTCCAGAAACCTCGGGCTTGCCCCCTCCTTCCCGGCGCTGTTTTCATTTTTCCCCACTCCCCCTTTCCCGGGCGCAGACTCCTCCCCTTTTCTTAAGTTGCGCTGATAGTAACTCGCAGTCCCAGAGCGCGCGTCTGCCTCGCTCGCGGCGTTTGCGGCTCCGCGGGACCCGCTGCGGAATTCACCGTGTCATTGCCCCGCGGTCGCTTCCACGTTACAAAACCAGGAGAGGTGAGTCTGACGTCCGGTGTTCCTGCCGGGCCTCCCCCCTCGCTGCCCTTCCCGGCCAGTGCATTTCCTTTCGCGGGCCGAGGAGTAGCGAGGGTAAGAAGCTAGCCATTTTGGTAGATAAAGTCCACGTTAGTCCTTTAATGTAGGGAGCGCGTGGTGCCTGTGCCCTGTCCGCTCCGAATTTGAGATTGAGTCATTCGGGCCGATTGGGGGTGGATTGTGGTTCCAGAGCTAGGAAGGAAAAAAAAAAAAATCAAGGCTGAGCTGGTCTGCTTTAAAAATGACTGGAAAGGGAACCAGAGATTAGGGAAAAGAGAAGGAAAAAAAAAAAAATCTGGCCACCCCTCCTTCCCTTCTCCCTAAACTTCTAATCTGCTGTGAAGTCTTAAGCAAGCTGCGGGTCGTAGGATCACTGACCCCAACCTGCAATTTTATTAAAATGTCAGAACTGTTCAGACGAGTCTTTTTTTCCACACTTGGATTTGCCAAAGGCTTCGGAGGAGTCGAGGCTAGAGCTTCCCAGTGACCTCCCCCACAGCCGCACACGCTGGCCGCTGGCGATGTCTTAGACACACGTCCACAGGCACCACTGATTTTTCCTCGGATTGATCACGGGAAAGATTATGGATCACAAATCTTAGGAAACAGGAGGAATCCTTTGATTTCTTCAAAACAACTGATTTCCACCCAGGAGAGATAGACTTAGATACATTTGAATAACCTAGGAGCACTTTAAAGAAACGAGAAACCACATGCCGTAATGTTTGGAATGAAAATTGGATTCATCTCCTCTGTTGTAGAAATCCTAAATTTTGAAATACCCAGAAGTCGCTGATGGTTTCCTCAGAAGACTCCAATATGATTGCCACAAAGACAGATACTACTTTCTGCTTGTAATAAAAATGGAAATGAATGACGATTTCAGATCATGCATAGACGGGCTCCGTGATCTTTGCTTATTTCAGGGGAAAAATTTTAAAATGACCCAGTAAAATCGTCAAATATATTTCTGAAGGCCTGTGCATATATTGTTTTTTCCTTAATGAGGAAAATCGTTACTTATATATATATAACAGAAAGCTCTGACGGTGAAATATCAATATCTTAATTCATTTTATTGACCTGGTTATGCCCTCACCATGTACAGGACACAGCCATCAAGTAATTATTGAGTGCTTCCTGTGCATTCAATTCAATTAGACATTTATTGAGGGTGAACATTGTGCAAAAAGCACTTGGCTAGTTGGGGGGAGATGAGGGGATGGGGACTGCTCAGTCACACTCAGGGCTCTGATGAACCCTTTTATAGCCTCCTTGGAATGGGAAGGGCAGATTTTTTTTAATAGAACACACAATTCTCCTATCTTCTTTTTTTTTTTAATTGCTTGTATATTCTGAACTTACACACATTTCTCACACATGGTCCAGTAAAATATGCATATCCCAGCCCTGCAACCTGGCATTGTGTCTCTCTCTGGCCCTTGATTCCTCTTAGATGATGCAGTGTGCCAACAGCTTGCCCTGTGTGGGGCCGCACTGATTTCTCACCCTGCAGGCTGTAACTCTTGTCTCTTCTCTCCCGCTTCTAGTTGTGTTCTTAACACCAAAGAGGTCTGGCTTTTCCGGGTGTGATTCCGAGACACTGAAGTGCAAAGAAGAGACTCTTCTGGAGAAGTAAAATATGACTAAAAGCAATGAAGAAGAGCCCAGGCTGGGAGGCAGAATGGAGAGCTTCCAGCGAGGGGTTCGTAAGCGCACACTCTTGGCCAAGAGGAAAGTGCAGAACATCACAAAGGAGGATGTTAAAAGTTACCTATTTCGGAATGCTTTTGTGCTGCTCACTGTCACTGCAGTCATTGTGGGTAAGTTATTTGATAACAACCAAGAAAAAAAAAAGAAAAGGATCTCGTTTCTCTGGGGCATCTGGCTACCTGAGCATATTATCAGATGGACTGATTGTAGGTATTCAAAATAATAGTCCAGGCTTTCATCTGACTGGAAGACTTTTTTTCGCCCATTAAATGTCAGTCTGTTGGCATGTTTGGAGCAATGTATGGTAAACACATGGGAATCTGAAAGAAGCATCATTAGGCATTATGCAAATCAATTGATTGTGTGGAGAAGGGAAACAGATGTTTTCCCATCTCCCCTAAGGATGAAAGAGTGATAATTTAACCATTAGGCCTGAGCAGCTCAATAACAAAATAAGCAGGCATGCTAGATTTGGCCAAAATGTAATCATTCTAGGATATCACTGTCACTTAAAACTAATTTATACAATTAGTACACCCAAAATGAGGTACGGATTCCTAACAGTAATTCTCTTCTAACTGGTGCTGACTTGAAGCTGAGTATCATGCCTAGAGGTAGAGGCTGAGTCTTTTCCGTATTTGCACTCCCCCATCCAGTGACTGGAAAAAGTAAGTTGAGAAAAATGTTGACACAGATCGTTTTCATTCATATCTTGCCATAAATTGCTGTCCCTTTTCTGAAGCTTCTTACAAATGTAGCATTGTTGACAGCAGTCTGTACTAATAAAACATTGTTCTTCTTGACTTACTGATATCTGAAATTATCGCTTATTGCTTATGGGTGGCATTGATCCTAAGATAGAGCTGAAGAAACGACTTATTTGGACTCTTTGACTGAACCAATATGGAAATCCCTAGGCTGGTAAATACATAAGCCAATGCCATTGTCGTAAAAGCTATCTAACATAAATTTCTACCATGTGGACCAAAAGGGAGAAGGGGTATTGTGTACGGTTTTAATCTCTGCCTTGGAGTTTGCCTAGATCTCCATCAAATATAAAGAGATAATGATAAAAACTAAGAAAGTTTTGTAGCATGTAAAAATAAGTAGAACTTTATCCCAAAAATTAGGATTCTTAAATTGTAGACAAACAGGAAGACAACAGAATAATAGTTTGTCATAAGACTCTAGATATATTCCATTTCAACTTCTTTGGCTCCTTTTAGTAATTGTTGGTGATGAATGACCATTCAACTAATTTTGGAGATGTTCGAAGAGAAAAGGTCCTGATTGACTCAGGGAAGCAATGGCTTGCTTTAGTAGGTTCCCAGGTTTATTGTGGTTTTTGTTTTGTATTGTTTTATTTTAAAGATGTTATTTATTTATTTGAGAGAGAGAGAGCACAAGTGGGGAGAGGAGCAGAGGGAGAAGCAGGCTCGCAGAGAGCCCAGACTCAAGGCCCTATCCCAGGACCCTGGGATCATGACCTAAGCCAAAGGCAGATGTTTAACCGATTGAGCCACCCAGGCATCCCAGATTCCCAGATTTAAGCACATTCCTGGGGAAAGTATTAAAGCCCTGTGTCATTGTCTTAGAAGTTGATGTTGAATGGTTGAATGACAGTCATCAAGCCCAACAAGAGCTGCCAAATAATAGTAGCACACATTTATATGGTACTCTTCCAGCTACTTTCTAGGTGTTTTGCCTGTATTAGCTTACTTAATCCTCAAACAAATCTGTGAGTGAGCAGGTGGGTATGATCAGTATGATCTTTATTTTATAGTTGAGAATAGGGAGCATGGAGAGATCAAGCAACTTGCCCAAAGTCATGCAGATAGTAAATGCTAGAGCTGAAAGTCAGGCTCAGGCTATCCAGGCCAGAGGCCAATTCTCTGAACCACTTTGCGGTCCTGCCTTCCGGCTCTGTGAACTAGTTGGTGTTTTGTGAGAGGTGCCGGAAGAGAAACGTTGGGAAGTCTTCTTCGTAGCGGCCAGTTAGCAAACAATGCTAGATGCATTCCCATACCATTGTCATTTACTATATGATTTACCCAGTTAAATCAGCAGAAAACTTATAATTCTCCTACACAGGATTAAGCCACATCCCTCTCATTCATTGAACAAATACTTATTTATCCTGCAATCCTACACCCTTAATAACAGAGCTCAGCGATGCTGAAGTACGTTCAGAAAAGATGCAAAAACACTTGTTCAGAATGGTGTTCTAAACACAAGAAGAGTTCGATTTCTAGAACAGAAATGTTTCAGTTAAAGAATAGAGGAAGGGAAAGTAATAAAGCCCGCACATGAGAGGCAGATTGGTGGAGAAGCAATTTCCCAAGTGATTACAAAGACAAATCTCTAATAGAAGGAAGATAATGCCAGGATTTAATAGTCCATTTTCTCTACGAGTTCTGGGATCCTTTCCTAGCCCAGTGAGGACTTTCCTAACATTTGTGAGAACCGCAATGAGTTGGCTGAGCCGGGGTAGATAACTTGGCAGGATGTCCTCATGGTTGGCTTTACTAATGGAAACTGAAGAGATAGAAGTAACAAGAAGGCACAAACAAAGAAACACATAGAAAGAGCTCATTGACAGTCAGACCACTGAGTCTACACCAAAGACTTGGAAAGGCAAATAGACAACTTAGTAACAAACAGACTAAGGAAAGAAGGAAGAATCCTTCAGTTATCTCTTGGTGTGTCTTCCATTGAGGGCCCAGTGGAAACAAAGGCACCATTTAGCTTGTCACTAGGTACCATGTCTACAACAGCCCTAAAAGAATAAAAAGAGCATGTCTGGACTTCAACCCTGTAATCCATTTGCTGTAGCATAGGAAAAAAACTGGGAAGATGCTAGCAAGGAAGAAGAAAAGTTATTTTCCCCAAAGAGGTGAGAAGAACCAAATTCTTAGGTTTGAATCACTTTTAATAAAAAAAAAAAAAAAAGACCTAATGTCTAATATCATTTCTAAGTGATGTCAAAGTCTGAATGTGCCATGCTCTTACAGAGTGATGTAACAGGGCACAAATCAGCAACCTAAGAGAGGGCATTGCCAAGTGTTAAGTCCCTTTAAGAGGGTTCATTATTAAAGCATTAGGTAAAGTGTCTCCCAGGGCTGTTGCAGACATCTGTCTGACAAAAACCACACTGAGGAGAGTGGTTACTATCTTTCTCCCTCCAGGAAGCACTTTCTTACTGCATACTGTGGTAAGTGGGATGAGAGTGACTTCAGACACCTTGCTAAAAGAAAGGGAAAGTCCTTTGTTGTGCTCAAGTCAAAGAATGCCCATCTTTCCATGTTCTGGGAACGAATAGCCCAGTAAAAATGAAATCTCAGGCTAAAAATTTTTACAGAAACAGGTCATAAGATCAGCTGCAAGGGGAAGGAAATTAAACAGCATCGCATAGACTCGGAGGGTGGTTTTACTTGAGGGAATTCCCGAACACAGAAACTAGCACCTTTCTCTGCGGTTTCCCTTTTTTTTCCCCTCTCTCTCTCTCTCTCTCTCTCTCACACACACACACACACACACACACACACACACCTTTTTTCGGTTGGGTTGTCCCTTTATATGGGCTGGAGGAAAATTGGTGATTTTTCAGAAAAGAAAACATACTGACTAAATGTGTATAAAGCATTTCCCACCATTCCCTAATACTCTTCAGCAATGAATGTCAGTTGCACTATAATTCAGTGATGTCAGCGATACCTCTGAAGGATATACAAGAAACCGGCCATGTGGCTGCCTCTGGGTTGGGAGCAGGGTTTTGGTAATGGAACAGAAGGAATATTACTTTCCTCTAAATAAGTGCTTGTATGATTTGAATGCTTTTACCACATTTGTGTATTATATACTCGTATCTGTTGTCAGTTAAATAAATGTGTGGTTTTGTTTAAAGATTCAGGGCTAGTTCAGCAGTTTAACAAATACTGAATATTGGGTATCTGGCCTATGCTATGCCTTGGGGAGTCTCTGCCCTTAGGTCTTTTAGTAGGAGAGATGGATAAAATGAGATGACAAAGGAATGGACAAGGTTCAGAGATAGTAACAGGGAGTTTTTAAATTATCTGTAAGCATTTTTTAAGTGAGATCATATTATTCATATTGTGCCATATAATATATGGTTTTTGTGTTGATATTTTAGAGGTTCTGCTTTCTTATAAACACCCATGTGGGGAGGTGGGCGCCTCAATGGCTCAGCCAGTTAAGCGTATGCCTTCAGCTCTGGTCCCGGTCCCAAGGTCCTGAGATCGAGCCCCTCGTCCTCAGGCTCCTTGCTCAGCAGGGAGCCTGCTTCTCTCTCTCTTCTGCGCCTGCCCCCCAACTCATGCACTCTCTCTCACCCTCTATTTCAAATAAATGAATAAAATCTTAAACAAAAAACAAAAAACAAAAAAACATGTGGGTCCTAGATATATCCTGTGGGGGAAAAGAGTGTGGGTGTGGCTTTTGATGAAAGGTATGCCAACTGTACAATTTAACAGCTGTGTGGTCCTAGAGGAGGCATTGCACTGGTCTGAGCCTCGGTCTCCTCGTTTACCATTGCACGTATTATATGCATCGCAAACCCTTACACTGTGTGCCAAGCACTGTTGTAAGTATTGTTAACACAGGAGCTCGGTTTTAATTCTCAGAACAAGCCAGGGAGGGAGGTATTCTTATTCTCATGTCACAGATAAGGAAACAGCTCCGAAACTTCTCCTGCAGCCGGTGCATATTGACTGGGATTCAGATCAACCAGTTGTGGTCCTCCGTTTAGACTCTTATCCACTCTTCCGAGAGCTGCTCCCTGCCCTCGGGATATGTCCCTTCCAGTTTTCTGACATCAATTAGCTAAGGGTGTGCCCTGACCCAAGGACAGGAGTGACGGAAAGGAGGGGTGACATTGGGACCGCTGTGCTGGAGGCAGCCCTGTGTTCCCACGGCTGCTTGTTCCCGAGCATCCGGGGAAGAGCCGGACGGCAGGCCGCTGCTCCAGTGTCTGACTTGGGTGACTGTGGGTGCCGGGGCTACCAGAAAGGGTAGAATACAGGAAGAAGACTGTGGCAAGAATGAGAAGGGTGACTTCAGCTTTTTGGACGTGTTGATTTTAAGATGCGAATGCCACAACAGAGATAGAGTTCAACGGGATCACTCTGCAGCAAGATTTTGAAGGTATTTTGATGTTGAGACTGAACCAGGGTCTGTCTTCCAGTAGGTTCTGTCTTTGAGTTTTAAATGAATAATGATCGGGAAGCAGGTTGTCCTCCTGCCTAAGCTGCTCTGTAAGTGAGACTCTTCTCAGAACACTGGTAACTCCAGGGCCCTTCTCTGTGAATCTCCCAGAAATGCCCTAGTGGTATTCTGCGCCTCGCACACATACACACTATCTAGCCGAGTCAGTCGGTTCTGTCAGACGGCTTTAGTGATGTGGTTAGCCAGCAGCTGCCGCACTGAAATGACGCGAAATGGGACCAAAGGGGCCGATGGCCGGAGTTAGTGGTGCGGGCCCCATGTGGCCCCCCGCGGGCAGCCTCTCTGCTTACCAAGAGACTGGCATCTCCACACAGTTGAACAACAGGAATCCAAAGAACGGTGAAAGATTTCCAGGCTGGGATTTATGGTTTCTTCAACACTCCCCAGAAATGAGAAGAGAGAGAGGGAGCTTCTGGGGTAGGCCGTCCTCTGGTGCTATAGAGCTCAGCTCCTCACAGAGGCTCCTGGGGCCAGAGGGCTAAGAGGGAAGGGGTTAGGCCTCATGAGCTCAGAAGCCACGGATCCACCATGCCCTGCTCTGGAGAAAGGACACCAAGGTAGAGTGTAGGGACTAGTGATTTTCTTCTGCTTTGTTTTCTCCTCCAGGGAGCAGAAATACAGAAAAAAAATTGTCAGGGACAGTAATAATAACTACCTGACATGTGCTCACATGGCCACTTGGATCCTGGCCCTCAATTTCATTCTCGAATAGCATTCCAGGGAGCTGCCTCGTGCTGTGAGGGTGTTGTCCAGGACAGCGTCAGGATGTGGATCAGAGCTATGGGATCTGGAGTCTGACAGTTTAGGTTTATGTCCTCAGTTGTGGAACTGAGCCTTGTTCCATGTAAAATAGAATAATTGTAACACCTCTCTGCCAAGATTTACATTCCAGTTCCGCCACTTAAAACCATGTAACCCTAATAATTTCCTTGAGGGCTTGGCAGGTAGAATATCCCTAGAAACTATAGACCCCTCATCTTTTGCTTGCGTCTTTGCTGGGACACCAGGTGAAAATACACAGTGATGTGATGATGCTGTTGCTAGAGACCTGAGAGCCAGCGAGGTGGAGAAGACAGGCCAGCAAGGGGAGAAGATGCCCCCCCACCCCCCATCCCCCGACTGAGGTCTGGGAGAAGTGGCTTCTATTTCCTTGGCTAGAGAAGAGGGCCAAGAAGACTTGTAGGAAGAGATTTAGTGGTTGTAAAGGGCTTTGAAAGGCAGAGATGAAAGGCTATAGTAAGTGATACTGTCATTACCTGTCCCTCACCCACCGGGCCTCCTGAACCAAGCAGAAAGTAATCCCCCAGGGACAGTGTTTATCACAATACTGGCTGCTCAATGGAGGGAGTGTGGGACAGACCCTTCCCTCCGGCTAGGAGAGCTGCTGAGAAAATGTTTTCAATAAATGTTTTTTTAAAAAGTACACAATTTTTGTTCCTACCACTTGGGACCAGTCTGATAGTTCACCACCTCCCTGGTTTCTCCCTTTTCTCCAATGTTTTGGGGTCTACTGCCCATTACCAGCCACCCCTGTCAGAGTCGGGACAGGCTAGTCGAGAAGTTCTAGAAATCTGGGAGGAGTGTTGCTCGTTCCTAAGAGAATTGGTACAGGGCTAGAGGACTTGATGTCACTCGAAGATTATCTCTGAATTTTATTTTGCTGTTTTCTCCCTGTTCGTTCAGATAATGAGCAAACCAAATAGGCAACTTCAAATTTGTTTCTCTTTTATGTAAGTTATCCAATAAGCAGGTGTGTTTGGAACATTTACTTGCAGTAGTAAAACCTTGCATCGTTGAGGTGTTCTAGTTTACGAAGAGTTTGCCCCGCGCACTCTCCAGCAGAGCAAGTCCAGGGCCCAGTCAGTCCTCCCGAGCAGTGGCCGCTGTTGTCCGGAAGGCCCGCGAGAAAGCACCGAGAGTCTAACGGTCCTGATGATCGACCCATCTCTGCCGTCAGCTCACTCACTTTATGCTTCAGGACAAGCCTCCGGGCCTCAGACGTCCTCATCAGCAACTCACGTTTGGACTAATGTCTGCTCCCAGCTCCAAAATTCTATCATTTAAAGTCTGATTTGCCTTCCTCTAAAGCAGAATGTATGGAGTCAAACACACCCGTGTTCTCTTTCCATTCCTTGACACCATACGATTGCAGGGGACTTTATCCTCAACAGTGATCTCCCAACGCCTCCAGCCAGTCTATCCCATGCACAAGCAGCCACCTTCTCTCCCGTTAAATTCTTGAGGACCGTCATGTTCCTGCACTCTGGGTGGGAAAACCAGTGTTGGAGCCCACAGATGAGGCGTGCCCCTGCCGAAGGCACCTCTCCCTGGCAGTCTTCTGCCCATCCCTCATAAATCAGAGGAGAAAAGCTGCGAGCCTCTGCTTCTGCTCTAGAACCAACAAGGCAGGAAAGAGCCTACACTTCCTGGAAAAGGCAGCTGGAATTGAAGCACCATCTTCTCCAAGCCGTGCATTCCAGGTGTTGGAACACTTGCTATTTATGGAACACTGGGTGCTACCATTCTTCAGCTGTTTGGTCTGGCAGGTGAGAGATGGCTCATTGCTGTGAGATGAGGAAACACAGTGCCTGAGGGCGCAAAAGTTTAGCCATTGTGTTCGCCCAGTATAAAAATGAAGAGTTTGGGGTCAAGCTTCCTTGCTAACAAAGTTGCCCAGTGCTTTACTCCCTAACCCAAGAATATGTCCGTCACTATGCCCAGTCGAGAGAGGTCCTCAAGTGGTTTTGAAGCCAAAAAGGGGAGAATAAAATCCCCAAAACCAGATAAAGGAAGATATTCCCTGGATGAATTAAGACAAGAGGGGGGAAAGTACTCCTTTTTCACTCCGTGTATCCTATCAAAGATTCAAAAGTAAATGGAGGAGCAGCAAGTTAAAAGGCACCCTTAAGTTTTGAATTTCAAGACTGAGTCCCCGTCACCAGAAAGGGCACCTCCATTCTTCTTGTACCCCAAAGAGACTTCTCCAGTTCTCAAACAATGAGTCCGGGCCACAGCCCACTTCTGCTTCCCAGAGAGAAAACAATGGGCTATTAGTGAGAGACTATTCAGAATCTTGTAAGATGAAGCTCATTTGTCCCTAATGAGAGATGGACAATTGCTGCCCTTCTCGTCCTTTTAGACAAATGCATCCCTGGAAATTTCATCTTTAAAGCAAGTAAGGCCAAACCCCAGGGATCCATGTGCTTGCTGCTGCCTTCCCCTTGTTGTTGAATGTGAATGATGAATGATGATGGGTCGAGAAGGAAATTGTGAGTCTTTTAACAGACTGCCTATAACCACAGCTGTCTTCATTCTTTCTTTCTTTTTGTCCTCTTGGATTTGCTTTTTTTTTTTTTTAAGATTTTATTTAGTTATTTGACAGAGAGAGAGAGAGAGAGAGATCACAAGTAGGCAGAGAGGCAGGCAGAGAGAGAGGGAGAAGCAGGTCCCCTGCTGAGCAGAGAGCTCGATGCGGGGCTCAATCCCAAGACCCTGAGACCATGACCTGAGCCGAAGGCAGAGGATTAACCCACTGAGCCACCCAGGTGCCCCTGGATTTGCTTTTTTAAGGCAAATGAAAATAGCCATATAAAAAAGCTGAGATTCCAGGGACTCCTGGGTGGCTCAGTCAGGTAAGGATCTGTCTTGAGTGCAGGTTATGATCCCAGAGTGCCTGGATCGAGTCCCAAATCGGGCTCCCTGCTCAGTGGGGTTTCTTTTACCTCTGCCTGCCACTCCCCCTGCTTGTGTGGTCTCTCTCTTTCACTTTCTCTCTTTCTGACAAGTAAATAAAATCTTTAAAAAAAAAAAAAAGGTTAGATTCCATAGACTTCCCAGGGCTCTTGTCAGTTTTGCCATTGCAATGCTTTGCACAGTAGGATGGATGATGAAAGAGCATGTTACCTTTGCCTAGTGGTTTACAAGGTGACTTTGCAGCTTTGGTGCGCTCATTATTCCAAGGGCTAATGCTTGGAAGCAGACGTAATCCTATGATGATCGAGTGCAAAGCTTTTTCAGATTCGCTTCCTTGTCTCCAGAAAAAAGAGAACTGTTTGGTCAGAAAGTGATCCACTCACTAGAAATCTGAGCACAGCTAGTGACTTTCCTCTCCATGGCCCAAATTAAGTAAACTCATTGTTAAAGCAAATCAAAGCAAGTTTGAGGAGAAACTAACCCAGACCCAAAGGGACTTTTTTAGAAAGGTCCAAGCATCTAGGAGAAATAATGTAGATTGGAATTCAGTCAGATTTTTTTTTTTGGTCAAGTTTCATTTTCATTTATTTAACCAATCTCTACACCCAACGTGGGGCTCAAACTCATGACCCGGAGATCAAGAGTCACCTGGTCCTCAGATGGAGCCAGGCAAACACCCTGAATTCAGTCAGATTTTTTTTTTAAGTGAGCCAATTTTTTTGCTTATTTATTTTGTTATTTTATTTATGAAATATATTTACATTGCCCAAAATAAAAAGTTCAAAAGGATATAAATACCTTGTTATCAGTTTCTTGTGTGCCTTTAGAATTATTTTATGAGTATAAAAATAAGTATGTATCTGTCCCTTTTTTGCCTTTTTTATACAAATGCTGGCGTAATGTATACAGCCTGCTTTACACCTTGCTTTTTTAAAGATTTTTTTTTTTTGACAGAAAGTTCACAAGCAGGGGGGGGGGGGGAGCGGGGAGCAGGCCCCCTGCTGAGCAGAGAGCCGGGATGCAGGGCTCCATCTCAGGACCCTGGGATCATGACCTAAGCCAAAGGCAGAGGCTTAACCCACTGAGCCACCCAGGTGCCCCTACACTTTGCTTTTTTAACTATACGATATACCTTGGACATGGTGCCTTATTTGCACATAAAGAGCCTTATTTGCATATAACACACTGCGGGTGTGTTAGATGGGTGGACCATCATCTCTTTAAGCAATTCCCAAATGACGGGCACTTAGATTGTTTCCAACCTTTAGATATATTTGTTAAATGGTACAATGAATAATCCTGTACAAAAGTTATTTCCCCCAGATAAAGTGTATCTGTGGGATACGTCCCCAGAACTATAACTACATTTACAGTTTCTACTCACTCATAACACTATTTTATTTTTTACCAGAAAGGAATGCAACAGATGCTAATGATCTTAATAGAGTATTTTTTAAATGACAATGGACTGGACATTTGAAAGACCTGCAGGATTATCTGCAAATTTAAGTGCCATTTCACATAGCCTGTGTTAGTGCCGTTTTAAGGAGAAAGCAGCAGTCTTTCAGAACTCCTGGGCTTCTTCTGATAGGGTTGTCTTCTCCGAGTTGCTTGCCATAGGGACGTGTCTGCATCAGTGACCCAGGGCTGGTTCCTCTGGGCACCACTGGTAGAACAAGGCTGGAGCAGGTATTTCCCACCTCCAGCAACAGGAAATACCAAAGCACAAAAGAATGAGCCAAGCCAGGGGCCCAAATCTCTAAAGGATGTGGGAACATTGGAGTGGGGGAGGGTTGAAAGGTTGCCTCCCACAGAGTAGCTTCTCTCCAGGAAATGCCTGGAAGTTTGGGGCGAAACCAAAGACCTGAAGCAGCAGACCCCTTGGGCAGGTAAATTGACCATTACGCCCTTGCCCTTCTTGTAAAAATAAACTAATGGAACTTTATGCCACCGGCTTCAAGAGGCTTGCATGAGACGGACTTACGACTGCTCCAGCTTGGGCTACAAGCTAGCCAGGATCTAAAATAGAAACTTCTATTTGATCCCTCAAATAATTATTGCCCACCTGCCATACTGACTGTAAGGGCCAAGTTGACAAAGCGTTTTTTGACGTATTAAAAAATGCCTTCCTATGCCTTATCAAGGACCTTAGAATTCATGAGAAGAAAGAAGATGCATGCCTAATAAAACAGCTAAGATTTATTTCATGTATATATATATATATATATATATATATATATATGGTTCTTTGAAACTCAGAACCTTTCACTGAGAATATTAAAGTTCAAGAGGATTTTAGATACTGCCTATTCTGATCTATCCTTCCCATTTTGTGGCCCCCCCCCCAAAAAAAAAGAGCTCCAAGGAGATGACATGATTTGTAGAGGTGGGCTGTGGAAATGGACAGACCTCTGTTTGCAACCCCATTCTGCTGACATCAGGCACTGGCCCTGTCGTCTAGACCAAGCGGCTTCCTCTTTCAAGAGTTCAGTCTCCTTTTCTGTGAGAGGGTGGTGTTAAATCCTGCAGGTTTGGTATGAAGATTCAGTCTTCTAAGGCAGGTACCTACCAGCATCATTTGCTGGCAGCATCAGACCCAGAGCCTCATCTCTGAAATCTCAATCCATGATCTTTCTATAGCCTCACGCCTGCTCTCCTTCATATTTAAAAAACAAAACAAAACCAAGACTTGTGGGAGAAACAGGAGTCGGGAGCTCTCACTCCTCTTTGGTGAATCTAAAAACCTACGCAATATGAGAACCGTGGTTCGGTTGAGGCCCAGTTTCACAAATCATGAGAGAGAAATCACGGATTAGAGGAAGGGGGGCTCCTGAGGTGGGCTACTGGGCTCACAGAACACGGTGGGGAATGGGATTTACCATGAAGCATGAGCAACGGGATTCCTCCAAATTCCTCTATTAGGTAAATGTGTGCAGCAGCAAGGCAGGGGCAGGGTGGGGGGCTGGTGTTGGATGGGGCCAAGCAGTGTGGGCTCCGTCATCTGAAAGAGAACTGAGCCATGCTGTTTGTTCATCAGCAACATACTGAGCACCTACTATGTGTCAGGCACTGTTTCAGGGGCTGAATATAGATCGGTGAACAAAAACAAATACCTCAGGAAAGAAAAACCAGGATCTCTTGGAGCTTACATCTGAGGAGGCTGAGACAACAAAAGAAAGGAAGCACACAAAATTAGAAAATTATATCGTGCTTTGGAAGGTGATAAGAACTCCTCAAACAAAGTCACCAGAGGGAGAAGAAAGTTCAGGGTGAGTGACAGAGGACACTGGAACGACTTCTGGAAGTAAACCTGGGAACCTCTGTGCAGAGTTTCCCCGGCAGGAAGCAGAGCCCGTACCAGGCCCATAAAGCAGGATCGTGTCTGTTGGAGGAGCAACCATGAGGAGGCAAAGGTTGAAACAGCGTGGGGAGGGAGGGAGTTCTGAATGTGGTAAAGCTGAGGAAGCAGGCCAGGTGCAGCCATCACATGGCTTTGGGCTTTTACCCTATGTGACGTGGGGAGCCATGAATGGACAGAGAGAAACAATGCTCTGACTTGGGTTTTGAAATACCTCTGGGTTGTGTGTTGAGGGGTGGGGTGGGGTATTTGCTCTCGGACGGCAGTGGAAGCAGGGAGACGAGTTGGAAGGCTATGTAATAGGCCCGGACAAGAAGGAGTGTGATGTTTGAATCTTGGAGCATTCTTCCTTTATAAATTGGGGGAAGAGGGGGAAGAAATGAAGCCTAGGAAAGACCACATGAAGAGTTAAAGGCAGGGTTAGGACTGCAATCCCAACATCATTCATTCGCCAGACAACCATAGAGCATCTTCTCTCTGCAAGTGTCTACACCACACCAGGAGCAGCGTGACAAAGAGGCTGAAAGACCTCTGCATGTTGGACAGCCCCCAACCGCCCAGGGCAGCTCACCTGTTGCTCATGGATGGGACCTGTGACTTGCTTCTAACCAAAAGAACCTGGCGAAGGTGGCGGATTCAGTCCTGTGCTTTTGTTGCCTCCTATGTTGATCATTGTAGCCTGGGGACAAAGTAGTGCTGGTCTTTTGTTGTTGTTATTATTGCTACATAAATGAAAAGATCCTACCTGGGAAATAGTAGTATTTTGTCGCATAAAACCAGTGTGCGCACCTCTGCCTTCGGCTCAGGTCATGATCTCAGGGTCCTGGGAACGAGCCCCGCATCGGGCTCTCTGCTCAGCAGGGAGCCTGCTTCCCCCTCTCTCTCTGCCTGCCTCTCTGCCTGCTTGTGATCTCTCTGTCAAATAAATAAATAACAATCTTTAAAAAAAGAAAAAAAAACCAGTGTGCGCTATCAACAGAAATGTTGAAATCATCGTTTTCCTCAAGACATCTTGTGTACGAGTGGACAGCATGGTACTCTTTGTGGCTGAAGATTGGCAGGTTAGGCTTATTCTGGGTCAGAGCTTGAAAGTCAGCTGACTGGTTTGCAGTGTCAATGTTAGAATCGTGAGTTGGCCCATCCCGGGTGGACATTTGGTAGTTTTCATAGGGTGGCCTCAAAATGCAAAGTCTTCCTCTCAAGATCAGTGCCACTGTTACTTTTAGGTTCTCTTTGGATCTGCGTTTTGGGGGGGCATCCTGTCTTTTTCTGGAGAATTTTGTATGGTGAACAGTAATTCTAGAAGGAATTGTTTCGATTTCTTGCCAATCTGTTCATGACAGTTTGGAGATACAGTAGGGGAACTTGAGTAAAATTTTACTATATCAAACTCCAACATTTATCAAAAGTTAAAAGTTGAATCGGTCCAAATTTTATTTCAAATTGTGCCTTGTTTTTCTACTCTTAACGTATTTTCTGGCTTCTTAATATTTTCATTTTAACAGATTAAATATGGGCCAAATTCTTAAAAGATAGCTTTAGCTTTTGACTTGCTGTGTGTAGCTGGCTTTCAAAAGGAAGCCTGTGGTGGTGTGTTCTGAGGCTCTAGTGTGTACTTGGTGTCTTCGTTTAGAAAAGCAAAGTGATATTTAATCTTCCAAAGAAGTGTTTGTTGTGTAAGCTCTCTAGGGAAAACAGCGAACCCCTGAAGGACTCCCTTCTTGAGCTTTTTTTGTATTAGGAGAACGTCTTTAAACAGAAATGCATCTTTATTTATCGCAGTCACCCAGCACAGTTCATTTTGAGCACCTTCAACGTTCCAGTTACGGTATTTCCTAGATTCCAAAAATCTAATAAAATACCAAAACAGGAATGATGGAAGACTGTTGACTGAGAATGCACAGTCCGCGTGGAATCGTGACATCTGTGTGTTACATAATGCCACAAGATGCAAACTGCGAAGTTGACTTCAGCTCTAATAAAGCCCGTGGGGGAGGCTATTCTGATTTTTCTCATCACTTTTGCGGAGTCATCAATAATAAAGGATCTGTTCTTTTGCATTAAAGATCGGGTGGCCATCAAGGTTTTATTAGCTGTGGGAACCTCAGTCAATGCACTTCAAGGACGTGCAGAGTCCTCAGCTGGGCAGAGGCTGTGAGAGCAGCTTCACCCCAATGAGGAGGGCCACCCCTGCCCCCGGGCCTCTAGTTGGTGGGAAGGGCAGGTAGTAGAGGGCTCTGAGAAGTCTGAGCACCAGGATGTGAGGATGTTTCCAGAAGACTTGTTTCATCGCTGGGCTGTATCATCAGAAACCTGAACTGCTTACCCCCAAAAACCAGTCTTCGCCTTCAGAGTGTTTGCTCTTCTTGATGGGACGCTGACGGCTGGCTGACCTTACCACCAGGGCTTCACCTCATGCCTGGTAGAGCAAAAGCCAGAAAATAAAAATGTCTTTTGTCTATTCATTCAACAAATGAAGTGAAAAAAGCTGGATGTTGACTTCATTAAGTAACACCAACAAAACCTTTGCCCAGCTCAGGCCCTGTTATTAGTTAAACTAATTTGAAATGGGAGGAAAAGGGAGGCAAGATAGTGTGTCCTAAACTTAGGTGCTTTAAGTTAGTACCGTGACTGTTGAGAGGCGAGGAGTATAGCATAGTGGGTGAGAGTCCGGACTCTGGAGCTGGACAGCCTGGGCGAGAAGCCCACCTCAGCCATTCACCTGGCATTGGGGAGACAGCTTGACCCCTCTCAGCAGCATTGATCGTGGCCCCACCCTGTACCAGCTGTGAGGTTTGGCAGTTTACCCTCTCAGTGACTCCAGTTCTTCGTCTGTGAGGCGTGGGTAATGCTCATCCTGGCCTCAGTGGTTCTGTGAATCAGTGTCCTCGTGAGGGCTGGGTATCCTGCGTGTAGTCGATGACAGCTAGCAATTGTCCCTAAACATGGGAACCTGGAGCATGTTTTCACTTAATGTCCTTTCTGGCTTTGTTACTGATGGCTTCCAAGGGTTACAATGTGTGAAGTGGGCTGAAGTGGCAAGCTATTTTAATTAATAAGTTCT
>RCUC01152139.1:0-21955 GCA_003697995.1 Taxidea taxus jeffersonii
GGGGGGGGGGGGCGCACACAGGAAGGAAGATGGAGGAAGGGCCTGCACCATTTTTTGGATCTACAGTTGACTCCTGAACGATGCAAGGGTTAGAGGCCCTGAGCCCCTGCCCAGTCAAAAGTGCTCATATAACTTCTGATTTCCCCCAAACCTTAACTACTAATAGCTTATAAGAAGCCTTACCAATAACATCAACAGTTGATTAATACATATTTTGTATATGGATGACGTGCTGTATTCTTAAAGTAAGCTAGAGAACGGAAAATGTTACTAAGACAATCATAAGGAAAAGAAAAATACATTTTCAGTACGGAGCTGCATTTTTATAGTACAGCCCTGTATTTGTTGGGGAAAAAAAAAGCCCACATAGGCGTGGACTCGCACAGTTCAAACCTGTGTTAAGTGCCACGTTCTGGTGGCATCTTGACATGCTTCACAGACCTGCTTGTGCCACTATCTCTAAAGCAGTGGTTCTCCATTAGGGGTGGAGACATTTGGCAATATCTGGAGACATATTCAGTTGTCACAATGGAAGCGGGGGCAATTCTACTAGCATCTCGTGGGTAGAAGCTAGAAATGCTAGTAAACATTCCACAACACACAGGATATCTCCTGCAACAAAGAAAGAGCTCTGAAAGCCTTCCTATCAGTCTCAGTGAACTATCACCAAACTGACTGTAAAACATGGCTGAAAATAGAATTGCCAGCTAACCCGGAGGATGCCCAGTTCCCTTCAAATTTCAGATAAACAACAAATAATGCTTTAGTACAAGCATGTCCCAAATATGGCATGTGACACACTTATACTACAGAAACGATTCCTCGCTTATCTGAAATTCAAATTTAGCCGGTTGTCCTATATTTCTATTTGCTAAGTCTAGCAGCCCTAGTTCAAAAGAGTCCACATTTGAGAGGGCTCTCTAGAAGGGATGATCTTCCAGCTCGCTCCCTATCTCCGAGAGAGAGGACTTGTTTATTTCTTCGGTCAGAGGCCAGGACATTCATCGGACCCCATTTTATAATGTGGTATAATTTAGGTCAGGGAGCTTGGCTTAAAGATCAGCTCCAAAGAAGAACACTCATTTACCCTTCTGTCCCAGGCTTACTCTATGACCTTCGGCTAAGCTGACCTCATCTTACTCTCTCTGCTTCACATTTCTGAGAAGGGACTTCAGCCAAGGGCTATCTGGATTCAAGGGGTAGAAAGCTGTAGTCTTTATTTACACCTTGATAACTAAACCCACATTTTCTGGTTCAGTCTTGGCCAGAAAGACCCTTCTAGTCTGGTGTCCACACACCTGTAAGGGGATATTTTTTCCCTATCTAGTTATTTTCCTTTCTGTATTACTTGCTCTGTCAGAACTCTGAGAGGGAAAGGGGTAAGTAAGTGAGCATTTCTTGGGCCTGGATTGCAATACCATCTATTAACACATGAATTTCACCATGCATTCTTAGTGTATATTTCAGGGTTGCCCAGAGAACCTGAACATGTTCCCTTTACTACATTATTCTTATTTATTTTACAGATGAGAAAAACATTCAATAGAAAATATTTGATTAAGTGAAATTATATACATTACCACAGTTCTCTAAACAGCTCTTAAAATAAATTCTATTATTAATCCCCTTTTCCTAGGAGAAACAGAGACTTAAGGAAATTAAATAACATGTCTGAGGTCACACACCAAATAAGCAATAGTTGCGAGGTTTGAACTCAGGTCTGTTCATTCCAAAGCCCTGTTTTCAATCACTATGCCTAAAAGTTGTACATATGAAGAATGAGCAAACCAAGATAGAGTCCAAGTATTCACTTCTAAAGCAAAATCAATCAGAAAAACATAATGACTAGATTCAAAGAAAACCATTCGCCGATGTAAATGTTTTAAAAGTTGTTATCCTGTGCAGTGATTAGAATTTAGAACATCTTCAAAATGCTTTTAAGATATGTCCCCAATATGGAATAAATGCAAAGTCAATGTATTGCAATTTAATCTTTATGTCAGGAGCCTTGCCCCATTCATCTATAGTTATGAAGGCTTACCTTTTAGTGTTCCATTTTAGCCAAGCAACTTTGATCTTGGCCTCAAAAATCCACTCTGCACAGAGCACCCAGTGCAGCCCTCATCAGTATTCCACAAGGGGTGCCAGGAGCATGAAGGTTTTTAATCAGTCAACAACACTATAGTCAACCAAATGCACTCTGATACTTAGACCTTTTATCTCAAAAGCTATGCGGAAACCAAGGTCACTGTAACCTCTTTTATGGTTTATTGTTCCTCAAATGTACTTAGAGTGAATTTACGAAGCCACAACTTATTGTGTGGATACAGAGCTTTCACTAGGTTCAGCCCTTTCCAACATTCACTTTGTGTTCCCTTTCAGCGCTTTCTGCCTGTGGATCCTTATTTAATATCAAGTTCCCGTAAATTTTTCTAAAAAATAAAACAAGAATATTGAAGAAGATTTTCCCAGTAGCTAAGCTACTCATCATTTGTAATTGAGGCTCTTCAGAAAGCTGCATTAACATCTCAAATCACTGCTGAATAGCTTTGCAATACCAGGGTGGGTCCCCCCAAGGGAGGATGAAGACAAGAAGTGGGATGGTGCCAGTGTGGTAACTCTGCCATTGTGACAGTCAGGTCACTGCCAAGGCGGGCACAGCAGGAAACCACCTTGCTCAGGAGGGGAGTTTGTGGAACTACCCCTGCGAGCTGAGGTGGGAAGGGGATTCTAAGTGTTGTAGAAGAGCCTCAACAGATCCACAGATCACATGAAGTTCGCTTGCTTTTTGATGACTCTCACTCTGAGCAAAAATATGCATAAATGCATAGTTTTGATCTAGAAGTGACATTTTTACAATAATGTATTAACAATGTGTTAGAAATAATTTTGAGAACAGAAGTATCTGTGTAGCCCCCAAATCATCCTACATGCTACCCACGTTACTTGTAGAATATGCAGGAACACGAGGTTCAACGAAAGCCAAGAGTGGGACCCATTCAGTGACTGCCCAACTTCAGTTAAGACCTAGTCTGCACGCCTGGACTAAGGAGGTGGGTATGAACTCAATTGTTGGGGAGGAAAGGAAGAGGCAAGAGCCATGTCTAGCAGGGGCCTCAAAGACTATTTTTTTTTTCCCCCCTTAGGAGCAGATGGAGAACCATAGATGAATAGCAGGGTATCCCATGATTAAAGTGGTGTGTGAGGAAGCCCAGCCATGCAGCAGCGTGCAGGACAGATTACAGCAAGGAGAGACTAGAGACTGCCAAAGGAGAGAACTTGCAGGAAGGCATGGGGTGATGAAGGCCTGAAATAGGATGGTGACAGGGAAAACAGGCAGGAAGAGATGGATGGGGAAGAAATTAGAAAAGGACCATTAGTCCTTTCTCAAACTCTTCTTATTTTAAGACTCGAATATTCCCTACTGTCTATCACATATATGAGTCATGAAGCCATTATTTTCATTAGGAAAGAAGCGGGTTGGGGAAGGGGGGAGATCTATTCCAAGTGGAAAGTCAAGGTATATTTTTAGCTACATTAAGCCAGCCTTCTGCTGCTCTGCACACTGATGTAATTCCAACATAAAACATAATCTATAATATTCCCGAGGAACAAATCCAATTCTGGGTCATATAAATTTTCATATAAGTCCATCACAATTCATTCCCAAAACATCTCATTCTCTTTGAAAGCTGGAACTGCAGCAAGTGATCAAAATGAGTAGTTTAAAATTGCTCTGGAATTTCCAGAGATGCTAAATCTAACCTGCCCACGGTACAGGACCAATCCCCCAAACTTTAAATCAGAGGTAAAGCATTTTATGTTTTAAAAGATATATTCCTCAAAGTTTATCACAGTGTATTAAAGTCAAATGTGAGTTATTGCTTACCAAATCTGGAGCTGATGTCTCCTCTTGATTACCCTAGGTAGGCGAGAATAAGTATCTTTCAACCAACATATTTTTTACCTTTTCATCTGCCTCTTGCTATTTACAATAGAGTGAAAAATAATAGCCAAGGAGTGACTTTGCAGGGTTGGACGAAGTGCAAATCCCATCTGATTCCAGCCTAAATTGTATTCCAGGCCCTTGGCAAGTTCTGCTGCATGGGGAAGAATTATGGAAACTAACTTCTCAATAGCTGAGTTGGTCCTAGAGGAATAATCAGTGAAAAGTCATCTGATGAACTTTCAGCACATTTGCATTGGCTTAGAACCCAGGGTATATATTATTGGTCATGCCTGAAATGTACCTCTTTCTGCCCTTCCTGGGGCTTTCTGCGTGACGGAAGTAGCTGGGCCATGAGCATGGTGCCCTGGGAAACCCTAGATTGAGCAGAAATTTTATTACTAGTGCCATTTATAGCAGGAAAATTCCCCACCAATTTTTCTGATTTTATCTGTTGTATACATGGCAACTGTCCATAACTCGAGATTCCTCCTAGGGGTTGGGAGAAGTGGGAGCACGGAGGACATCCTTTGGTTTAAAGCTCTCTTAGAAGGATCAGACTTCCCTGGGGGTGTGACAGTATCACCTTAACAGGCTGAGTCAGAAGAGCATCCTAGGGTTCACAGTTTCGAGCTCCTTCCCTTCTGGTCTTTGAGGTATTTGGGCTATCAGGAGGCTCCTCTTCCAGAACACACCATTAGAATGCAAGGGTATCCCACAAAAATACTTCATGTTAGCCTGTAATGACAGGGAAGGAGGTTGAGGTCTACCAACAGACTTGAGGTCAAATCCTGCCTCCCCCATTTACGAGCTAAATACATTGAATTACTAACTAAACATCTTTGAGCCTCAGGTTCCTCGTCAATAGAATGTGGTTGATAACACCCATCCCATGGGTCATTGTGAGGAATCAAAGAGGTATTTCAGCAAAGCTTTTAGTTCTGGTTTAGTACATCAAGTACACTCACTGAATTTCAGCTGCAATTACTGTTAGCATCACTACCCAGTTCATTTGTTTTCCTAACACAGGGGAGATGTCTACATCTTTATTTCTGCCCTACCCTACATCATACCAAGTTTTTGAGACTTACCCCCTTTTTAGGGAAAACCTTTCATTATTCTCTGGTTCCTCTCCCAGGAAATGAGTACCTCTACTACCCGCATCTCTTTATCTTGCTTTTCTCTTATGATACCATATCCTAGTCTCCGAAATTAGGATAATACTTATTACAGCAGGTAATCTTAATAACGCTTTACAGGTGCCGCTCACTGTAGGAATGACCTCTCAGGCATTCTGTCACTAAATCTTTCTCAGCCCCCTAGAAAGGAGGTATGATCCCCAGAGTACTGATGAGGAAAATCAGACTTGCAGCATTTAAATACTTTGCAAATGCCAAAGAAACATGATAGTAGAGAAGAGATTTGTAGGAGTTTATCTGATTCCAAGACCCACGTTCCTAACCACTTCAGCTATGCGGCAACCGTGGCTGAAGGCCAGGCTGGCCAATTCAACACTTCGAGGATTTCAAATGGTAGGGCAGTGGGAGTGTCCAGCCCTCCTCCCTACTCTGGTGAGAGGGACTTCAATTTGACCACACAGAGAGCTGGACACAGGCCCTTGTTTTACGGAGAAGAGGCGGGCTGCACTGTTTCCCACCTAGGAAACAGACGGGTGAGCTGCTTTGCAGCTGAGTGAGGGAGAGTGGCCTCAGCCAGAGAAAGCCACACTTTCCAGAGGGGGCCTGGCCAAGGAATAGTACAGGTTAGGCCAGACTCAGGGTCCACAAAACGCAGAGCATATTTGGAATGCTACCTCAGCCAGAGGGAGCCAACGAACGTGATCAGTTTGCCAATCCCTTACCAGCTGGGCACTCTGGTGAATGGCCCCAGACTCCTTTGGCAGTTTCCCTGGGCACTGCTTAGCTACACAGATAGCTCATGAGCCAGGATGTGGAAAGCTATGAGGATAGCCTCAAGCTCTTATAGGTGAACCCAAATGTCCTGACAGACATCCTGACCTCCACAAGGGCCACCCATGACCTTCCACCTCTCAGCTCCCCAACTGTCTAAGTTGGCCTTCTAGAAAGGCCAGCTGTGCAAAGGGGGACTGGCCGGGGCTAATGAGTGATCACCAGTCAAACCGCACTGAGGTTAGCCCACTGGCTGCTGTGGTTTATTCCTTCCTGAGAGACTCTCCCTGGAGGAGCACCACACATACTCCTAGGAGCCAGGGCTCTTGAGGGATGTAGAAGGTTTCTGTCCTCTTCCAGTGCTGGGAGCAAAAATCCTAGGGGTCTTTTTTTTTTTTTTTTTTTTTTTTTTTCTGTTGTCTCTGCCACAGTGCCTTGACCTGTATTTTTCAGAGTCACAGACAGGTGTATCTAACTCAAAGAGTATCCCTGCTTGGGGGAGGCCCAGAGCTTTCATCTGGTTCATTCATATTTCGACCTTCTCAAAAGTAGTATGCTGATCTGATCCCCAGTACTACACTTGCTCCTTCTGTATTGGGGGGACCGGGGGGCAGGGTTATAATGGATGGAGGTACTGTGCCAAGTGGGGAATAAATACTCTACAATTCTAAAATCCCCACAGAGACTTGGATTTCTTTCACATCCTTAAGGGTTGGATGGGCTTGGACCACATCAACCGTGGCTTCTGAGACAATTCGTGTCTTGCCTGACCAAAGACTACCAAAAACTTTATGAGGCTGCCTGGGCCTGGAATTTTCTGTGGGTTTCCTGCTCATCCTCTCCTTCAAAGACATTCCAGCCAAGACTACAGCACATCCTTCAACAGAGGCAAATCTTGCCGTGCGGACAGTATGTCACCTGTGTCATGGGCTCATTTCACTGATGTGAGCAAAGAGAATGGGCACCAGGCCTGGGGGCAACCATCCCGTGTAATTCATTCCTCTTCAGGGCAGTGGTAGGATCGGAGTTAGCAGAAAACTCTGCTTCTCAGAGTTTTCTCCGTGAACCTCCTTGAAGAAGAAACACATCCACAGGAGAACTTTTGCGAAAGCATCAGAATGAGACAAGAGCTGTCTGAGGAGAGTGTCTTATAACGTAACTGACCAGGGAATTTGGTTATTTCTGGAACATACATTTAAAAAGAAATCAATGCATTCATTACGGCTGATAACATACCAGGACAGTCAGATTTTTAGGAATTTCACATAACTTCTAGAACACATATTAACCATTTCCATATAAATATTTCCTAAGGAAAGCTTAGCATCGCTTACTTGACAATGGTTCCCATTTAATGTAACATATCAATTACGTCCTGATGAGTTTAATATCTCTGTCTTACAAGGGAAAAAAAATAAATCTTTTCAGATGCTCCCGGAGAGAGACCCTTGGAAATCCCAGTGTTAGTTCAAAGTCAACAAGACTTCCTTCAGAATTTGATTTGGGGGAAGTTGTCAAAATATCAAAAGGTTTGGGCAACTGGGTGGTTCAGCCAGTTAAGTGTCTGCCCTTGGCTCAGGTCATGATCCCAGTGTCCTCCAGGGTCCTGGAAAGGAGTCCCACATCTGCTCAGCAGGGAGGCTGCTTCTCCCTCTGCTCCCTCCCACCCCTCACCCCTGACCCCCTACCCCCACTCATGTGTACTTTCTTGCACTCTCTCTTGCAAAAATAAGTAAATAAAATCCTTAAAACATATATTAAAAGGTTTTTAAAATATTTGATTAAATAGGATTATAGGTTATAGATCACTGTGAAACACTGTTTAGCTAGCCATCTAACCAAAATGACAAAGATTTCAAAGGCAAATACAGAAAGTTACATGGTTGCAAAAAATAACTTAGCTCTTTTAATACAGAATGCTCTGTTTTCTTTCGTAATCAAAGGCATGATCAAGACAACATGAAGTGTAGGAAATTATTTTGATGAAACACAGATTATTTGTTTGCCAGAGATTACTTAAAAGGTAAAGAAAAACCTTCCCCTATCCCATTAAGAACAGACCAGGGGTCCAAGAAAACTTTGTCCTCCTAGCAGATGAAAGAAAATTGTTTTACTTTTACATAAGTATACTACTGATGTTTAAAACTTTTTTTTTTCTTTAAGTCAGTTAAATAGAGCTATTTTACGAATTTATCTTGGCAGTCTCCTCTGGAGGTAGAAAAACCAAATCCACATAGTACGTCACCACAGACAGACACAGAGACCCTGTAACTTTCATTCCAAATGGCAGTCCTTGATGAGGAGTCATAGGCTGTAAGGAGTCTTTGGGCAAGAGATCATGCTAGCAAACTAGGGCTAAAAACCCTTTTTTTAGGAAAAAAAGAAAAGGAAAGAAAAGAAAAGCCTTTTTGCTCTTCTCCAGCCCTTTTTTCCTCAGTCTTTGTGGGCAGTCTCTTGGATATCTCCAGAGGTGTTTACATTTCAAAGACATAAGAATTAAAACATCAAGAGAGACAGAGAGGGGCGCCTGGGTGGCTCAGTGGGTTAAAGCCTCTGCTTTCCCCTCCGGTCATGGTCCCAGGGTCCTGGGATCCAGCCCCACATCGGGATCTCTGCTCAGCAGGGAGCCTGCTTCCCCCTCTCTCTGCCTGCCTCTCTGCCTACTTGTGATCTCTCTCTGTCAAATAAATAAAATCTTTGAAAAAAAAAAAAAAGAGAGAGAGAAAGAATGAAAGGTTTCTCCTAGGAGTTTTGGGGGGTAGAGTCTCCTCTTCCTAGAAGTCTAAAGTAATTGCTATTTAAATTTGTCCTTTGTATCAGGGGTCAGAAGGCAGGGGACATTCCATCTGTTTCCTCCTGGATCACCGCAATATCCTCCTGTTTGTTTTCGTCACTTTCCATTGGATTCTACCTCTTAGGACTTTTTTCTTTTTTTACTTCTTAGCATCTTAATTGGGCTTTGTCACAATCGCTCAGACCTTCATCCCAGGTGGCTCGAACCCTCCTAGCTTTGCAGAACCGCACACTAAGGTCTCCTAATCCTCATCCCACTCCCCCATGCCCATCTGCTGCCCCAGAAGCCAGCAGAGTAGGGAACACTCACCCGTCCTTCTCTAACCATGGCTCTACTTCCAGCTTTCTTCCTAGAGCCTCAGCCTCTACTCGGGCATCAGTGGCCAGCCCACTGTGACATGACAGTCATGTTGCCCTTGTCTTGGACCACCACAGACCAGCAGGTTCCTTCGCCCAGCCAGCAAATCTGAAAAGTTTCTATAGAAGTTAACTAGGTTCAGTCACATATTCCATCTGGATATCTCAACATCACACTACCACCTCCAGGCTGTATTTTGGGGCAGCTTCTGGGAGCAGGGAAGGCAAGTGGAATGCACAGTCCAAGGACAGGGGACAGAGTAAGGAGCATCTGATTGCCCAGGTTCCAGCTGACACACAGGCGGTCTCTTGATGACCTCCCCTGACAGAAGCTTACATAAAATCTACATATGCTTTAGAGGGAACTTCAATCACTAGAAATTTCTAGGCTTCTTAATTATAGGGGAGAAAAGACGGACCACACACTCATGGCTATAGCTTAGCACCTACATGAAAGCTTCAGGTGACTACCCCAGCACATGAAAGGGGTATTCTGCAACTTTTTATTATTGCCTGCAGTTGGTTAGACACATACTGTGGATGAAATTTTAGTATGTCCCCTCTTTTTGTGGCAAAATCCAATTAAAGCTTTCTTTGGAATGGGGGTAGAGCCACGTTTTGTGGGGCTTGATGCTTAAAACTTGGGGGAATCTTTTTAAGAATGAAAAATGCAAAAATATCTTAATTTTGCAATTTTGTAAAAACAAAAAACAAAAACATTTTAACAGGTTAAAGGGGCTTAGCACAAGAGAGGACCCCCAGAAGCCTAAGTTTCATCAGCTTCAAGGTAAATCATATCTGTTTAGGATACAATAGAACAAATTTTTCCTGCACTCGGTTGGTAGAGATCTAGACATCAAAGGGACAATGAACTTTACAGTTAATCGGAAGGGGTCTCAGCAGGGCATTTGCACATGCTAGCATTCTCCTTTGGTCTAAACAGCCCTGTCTTACAGGAAAAGGACACAGCAAACTTGGCCGTCATGCTTTCAAACAGTACACAGCACATAGTCTCATCTGACAACTTAAGAAGTAAAATATGTAGGGTGCCTGGGTGGCTCAGTGGGTTAAAGCCTCTGCCTTCGGCTCAGGTCATGATCCCAGGGTCCTGGGTCAAGGCCGGCATCGGGCTCTCTGCTCCTCTCTTTCCTCTTTCCTCCTCTCTCTGCCTGCTTCTCAGCCTACTTGTAATCTCTCTCTCTCTCTCTGTGTCAAATAAATAAATAAAATCTTAAAAAAAAAAAAAAAGAAGTAAAATATGCTATGCCAAGAGGTATCTCAGACTTCACTGCAGGATTCTTCCCAAGGATTCCCCATAAAGGTGACATAATTGCACGTAGTTATTCTAGCAAGTGCTTACAACTAAATTATTCAGTGGGAGCTAAGACTCCAAATTTCAGTTTTGACTTACCCTACTGTTTTCATTTCTTCTTCAACATCTTTAATTTATGGTTGTCTGAAAATCTAATTAGTTATTAATCCTTAGGAATTATGTGCTACAAGCATGATAAGAAACCAAAGAGGACTAAAGGAAGGTGAAAGAAGACGATTTAACTGAAAAAAATTATTCCTAATGAACTTCTATGTAGGTGGGGGTTTTGCCACAATTACCGTAACTACAATTAAAAAATAAGACCCTTTTTTAGCTAAGTGATGGTATCTCAGCACTTCCCTAAGGCTGTTTTGCAGCATAGTAGTTTCACACAGCTATTTTGTGGAGAAAGCATTCTAAGAACCAGTGGTATAATATTACTCCTTCTTGGAGACTCATGGGGCATTTTAAAGGCTCTGAGAAGTCCTGCAGTAAAAAAAATCCTGCGCATACATGTTTAGCTCAGCATTTTCCAAACATATTAACTAAAGAAACCCACCTATTAATAAGGGGAAATATATCTGAAACACTGATTTAAGCATTTATTTAACATTTCAAAAGCATCATAGATGATGTACTTCCTTGGGTAATATAATTCTTTTAGATAGTTGCACAAGACAGTTTTTCAGAGAAAATCAAATGACCCACCCCATCTTTGCAACCACACTGCTTCAAATAGGAATCTGCACCAACATGGAGCATCCATCTGCTTTAGCTCACAGAACTAAGATTTGGAAATCTTTTCAACATGACATCCAACAGAAGATTTTGATTCTGCCACAGGGAAGTAGTGACACCCCCTCTCTTCTTATTTTTCTCTTTGTTTCATGGTATGCGACTTGCTCTTTCCTTCCGTGTATCCCATCCCTCTAAATATATATCTATGCTCTTGTTATTTTTTTTTTTCTGTTAACTGCTCTCAATCTGAGAACTGTAAAAGTGCTCATTTATTGATTGATGTGGCTAAGAATCCAAAAGAGGCACAGTTCTGGTGCCACTTCTTCTTCTTCCAAGGGGACTCTACCTTTTTGTCACAATTCAGGTAGGCCAGGGGACATGGGATAGCTACTGGCTTTCACAGAAAGCTGCTCCCAAAATAATAAAGAAACTATTGGGGCGCCTGGGTGGCTCAGTGGGTTAAGCCTCTGCCTTTAGCTCAGGTCATGATCTCAGGGTCCTGGGATCAAGCCCTGCATCCGGAGGTCTCTGCTCAGCGGGGAGCCTGCTTCCCCCTCTCTCTCTGCCTGCCTCTGCCTACTTGTGATCTCTCTCTCTATCAAATACATAAATAAAATCTTTAAAAATAAATAAAGAAACCATAACTTCCATATTAATTAGTTACATCTGACATTCGGTTGCACATTCATGGATTTTTCCATAAAAGAACGGCATTGACCTCCTAGAGGCAGAAACCCCTGCTCCTGGGGGAACAGGATTATCTTCATTCTAGGATAACTCATTTTACATGAGCTGCTGAGAATAGAGAAGTGAGTGCAGCATTTATTCTGGGTATTATGGAATATTTTGTTTTTTTGTGGTTCCTGAAAACTTTTCAAAAAGGACCACACCAATCCCTCCATTATGCATACTCATAATCA
The DNA here is from genome assembly GCA_003697995.1 of Taxidea taxus jeffersonii. NCBI lineage: Eukaryota > Metazoa > Chordata > Mammalia > Carnivora > Mustelidae > Taxidea > Taxidea taxus. Next base: position 11,977 of record RCUC01152139.1, read on the forward strand.
TCTTTTCCACTTAAAGAGTCGTGTAAATTCTCCAACCTTCACTTCCCTCGCCTGGTTCATACAGATCACACTCAGATCTCAGTTATAATAACGATGAAATGAAAAAGTGCACGGCAATCACTTAGGAGAGGGGTGGGCACATAGCAAGTATACAATCAAGAATAATTATTTCAATCCAAAAGCATGAGGAGGACTCCAGTGGCTACTTTTCCCCACATTGTCAGAGTAAGAGGGACTTTCTAGGTGCAAATTTCAGTTTCGATGAACTTGGTGGAGGCTTTCTTTTGTAACATTTACATATAGTTGCCCCCCCCAACCCAATTAGTCATGAGTCCTTTGAAATTATGAGCTATAGTATGATAAGGAACCAAAGAAGGCTACAGAGAGGGAGAAAGACGAATAGTTGGCTATTAAATGTTCATTCATAATGAACTTGCATGTAGATAGGATCTAAGCCACAGTTGCCCTAAATTAGCAAGAAATTTGCATCACTAAGAACAGTCCTGCCATTTCCATTACGCAGAACCTGTTAGATTTATGTTTGAGTAAAATGGAGCTAAATTGGGCTAAAATCACATTTGGGGGCCTCACTATAAATTAGCCTGTGAAATCATTGAGACTGAGGTGAAATTTCCAAAAGCTTCATCTTCATTGGGAAAATGAACAGACCAACAATTCCTGAGTGTTAGCTCCACCCCACTCCAATCTGTTACTTTTACGTCCAACGTCAAAGGCAAGCTCTCCTCATTCCAATTGTACCCTGAACACTCTCCCCCATAAAATACGGTTTAAAGGCCAGCTGCAGTGTGGAGCCTTTTCTCGGAGCCTACAGTTTCAAACAAACGACTGGGCAGAAGCCAGGATCTATATGGGCTCACGAAGACTGTAAAACATTTGGTGCCTAGTGGAAAAAGACGCCTGTGAGCTCTGCCAGACGTTTTCAGTTTTCTTGCACCTGTGCCAAGTGTTTTTCAGTTCCCCTACCCCTTTCTTTTGAAGGGGGGGGGAGCAAGGAGTGGAGAGATAAGCAAGCTTTCCGAGGGCATATGCCATAGGAATTGAAAAACTTGTTACCACCATTAGACACTCATTTCCTGCCCGGTCCCCTTTCTGAAGGCAAAATGAGGACTTCCAGCCAATCTTGGTACTGACATTCTGAGCGTTTGTGCCTACTTGACATTCATTCATCCTATCCTATATCCCCCCTGGATTCTGAAGACCACCTCCCCCCACACCCCAACCCCGGCCCCCTCCCTGCAGTCTGTCTGAAACCTCTTTCTCGAACTCGAAGTTGAATCACCCCTGCCCATCACAGACACTAAATTGCCAATTATTTCAAGGAAATAATTTGCACGTTGAGACAGTTTGTAACATGCAAAAATATGTGTGGAAGAAAGTATATGTTTCTTAAAGCAAGAACACCCAAAATGTTTTCGGATGAAAGTGTGAAAATGTCTAAACATAGATGACATGATACAGATCATGAGAAAGTCAATTTGAAATTACCCTGGAACCTTGTGATAATGTTTTCAAAAGAAGGAGAATTCAGGGGAAGGGAGGTCCTTTCCGGGCCCTGCACAGTAGCGTTGAATATAAAGAGTTCCACAATGGTGTGTTTATTCCTATGCACCACTTCAGTGAATTCAGCAACTCTGAGTTTCCCCCCCTCCCCCATTTACGGATAAGTAAACTGAGGGTTAAGAAGATGAAGTACATGAAGTCATACACCTAGGGAGCAGGGCTTGGACTTGATCCCAGGTCTTGTCTCTGAACTCTCACAGACTGATAGGCTGGCCATGTTCCTCTCCATGAGGAGCCCCTTCAGTTCTTAGAGTTGTTGATGGAAGAAAAAAATCACACTTAGAGATTCATTCCTTTGGCTTAAACTTGGATCTCTGTTAAGATATAAATGTTCTCTTGAGACAAAATATACAGCTTCATAAACCACTTTTCTTACCAGGAATGAGAAAATTAAATCCTTTTTCCTGGGCATGTTTCACCAGATAGAGAGGGCAGATGCATCCCTGGGCTGCTGCAGATGGCAACAGAGCAAGAGGATGGCAGCTGCAGATGGGAAGATGGTGCCAAAGAAGGCTCTTAAAAATGTAAACTAAAACTTGTCACATCTTTGCTTAATATCTTCAATGTTCACCCATTGTTCCCTGATAAATCCCAAGTTCCTCACCATGACTCATGCCATGATTCTTACACAGAGCTTCTAGCTTTAGCAATCAAGTTCCCCCCAACACAAGGAGCTCTTTTCTACCACAGGCCATTTGCTTTGGTTGTTCATTCAACCGGCTAACTCTGATTCACACTTCAGATCACAGATTATGGGTCTCTTTCCCCTGAAACCTCAATTAAATTAGGAGGCCTCTTCTTCTGTTTCTTAGCACCTTTCTTTTCCTTCATGCCACTTAATTCAATTTGTAACTCCATTGGGGGCAGCAACGGTATGTCTTATATTCCCTGGTATGTAGACTCTGGTAAATAGTTCCTAGTCCAGAGTCAGGATAGATTACATATTGTGTGAAAGAATGAATGGATACAGGGCAGCACAACCTACTCTCGTATTCCCTGATTGCTCAGTGAGGAAAAGTACATCTTGGAAGTTCAGCTAAGATCTTAAAAATTTGCTTGACTAGGCACTAATACAATTTTTTTCTTTTTTTTTTCTTTTGGGGGGACACAGATAGAGAGAGATCACAAGTAGGGAGAAATAGAGGGGGAAGCAGGCTCCCCACTGAGCAGAGAGCCCGATGTGGGGTTCGAATCCAGGACTCTGAGGCCATGACCTGAGCCAAAGGCAGTGGCTTAACACACTAAGCCACTTTAGACACCCTAGGCACTAATACAATTAAAGGAGATTCTTGCTTATGTGGGTCTATAAAAGAGACTCTACCTTGTACAAAGGTCTAGGGTCTGGATAGCAATTCCATTTTTTTTAAAGATTTATTGATTTATTTTAGAGAGAGAAAGAGAGAATGAGTGGGTGAGGCAGAGGGAGAAGGAGAGAGAATTGCAAACAGGCTACATGTTAAATGCAGAGCCTGTTAAATGCAGAATCCCAAGACCCTGAGATCATGGCGTGAGCCAAAAACCAAGCGTCAGATGCTTAACTGACGAAGCTACCCAGGCATCCCTTAGATATCTATTTTCTAAGTCCTAGGTGTTCTATACCTCTATATAATACCTACATATATATGTATTAGTACTTACGTTTGTGTTATATATACTGCCTATATATATATAGTATGTGTATTATATAATATATAGGTAACAATGTGATTATTATTTCGTTATTACTGTTATTATTAGAGTGGTTATTATTTATTATTATTAGAGTGGTCCCCCCCCCCGGCCTGAAAACTTGCTACATACTAGACACTGGCCTGGGCAATTTATATGTATTATTCAGTTCAAGTTTCATAAAAAATAAATAAATACATAAAATAAAAAGTTACCACTGCCTTCATTTTACAGATGAAGAATTAAGACCTGGCATGATGAAGATATCTGACTGAGGTCTCTTAGAGCCAGGATTAAAAGCTAAGTTTATTCTAAGTTATTTATCTTCAAGGACAAGCGACTTCCAGTTCATTATTCCAAAGCAAAACAAAAAACCCAAAATTAAACAACAAAAAAATCCTCCTCTTTATCCATCTTCCCACTTCTTACACTCACACACACACACATGCATCAAGCTTAAGTAAAACAGCAGAAATCTATTCTCTGATGAGAGAAAAAGCAGCAGGAAAATGAAGGCCACAAGACCGGCAGAACTGTCTGTGGGCATCCTGTTGCCTCATACATACATCCCCCTGCTCAGGGAGTATTTAATGTGGTGCCTGAGTGGAGACAAGAGAGCGGTCAAGGGCAGCTGAATGAACAAGAGGCTGGCCTGCTCTTCCTCTGCAGCTTCCATGGCTCCTCCGCCTTGGGCACCGTGATCCCACAAATGTCTCCATTTCCACACATCTAACATTCACGCAACACACACCGGAAGCCGTTCATTGAGCACTGGGCTCCAGGCGATGTTGAAGTGACTCAAAATTCCACTTCCTAAAAAGAGGAGGAGCAGAGGTTTCAGAAGGCAGAGGGAGAAGGAGGGAAAAGAAGAGACAGAACTCCGTGGGTCTAGAATTCTGACAACCCTTCCAGCTTTGACGTTCTCACATGTGGACTTGTTCAACCCTGAACACCTGGATCTGTCCATCTTTAAAAGGGGGATCATTCCCCAGGTGCGGTCGTCAAGAGATAGTGGTGATGTGTGATTCCAGAAGAAAAAAACTTAAGCGGAAACTGCTCAATTAGCTGTAAAGTTCTCACTGTTGCTCCAGGAGCAACCAAAAAAATCCTTCCTCCTAGTGAGGCATCTAATCATTCCTCAGGGAAAAATTCTAAAGGCCCACCCAACGGTATTTGCAGAACTAGAAACTCCCAGCGAAGGCATCCTTCACAGTGCCATGCCCCAGTTGCGAAACATTAGTCCCTTCTCAATTTAACATATTTTCCTGGGTTGCAGAGACTCTTCCTCTAACAGGCAGAGGTGCATTAGTGGGAGATTTATGCTAATATCTCAGCAGTGGAAATCATGAGGCTCGCTATATTCTCATTCCGTCCCAGACAAGTAGCCCGGGTACGTCCTTTAACAGGATTTCCAGGAAGGATGCTGCAGCTTAAGAAATGCTGATTTGCTGGCATTTATGTATTCCAGGAAGAGGGCTGTCTTAAGTGTATCAGAGCCTAGAGCAGAAAATTATTTTAATGCCCCCTCCTCCCTCCACACATCCCCAGCCTAAGAGAAGAGCAGAAAATATCCATTGGCTACTAAAATGCTGGCACTGGCGAGGGGCCTGGAACCGTCATGAAGAGCCCTCATGAAACAATAGGACAACCCTTCTGGAGAATGGGGGTGCTATACAACCCCAGCAACTGCTCCTAAGATGGCCCTGCCAGCATGTGTAACGGCCAACTGGTTCATCTTGCTAACTATAACGCTCAGCATATGGGGAGGGAGTGTTTATAGATATATACATACACCATACATTTTTCACAGCAAGTACATATAGAGACCATCCAACTGTATATTTTGCAGACATACAAACACGCACATATATTGTCCATATGTTCAGACAATTTTTAAGCTATATCATGAACAAATAAGGTTCTCTTTTACAATAAAAGTTCCTAAAGGTACTGTAGTGGGCACTTTCAAGTGAGTATTTTAAAAATGAACAGAAGCGGGCTTGAATCCCAGCCTTACCTCTTCCAGCTATGGGACCTCTTCTATAAAATGGGAATAATACTGGGATCCTCTTCACAGGATACCTGGGAGGAATGCGTGGGATTATATATATTATGCATGTGAAGCATGAAACACATTGTCTAGCGCAAGGTGAATTCTCAGCAAAGGTTAGCATTATTAATACTAGATGCCATACTGGCTTGCTACCAGCAAAATCTTTCTGAACCAAGAGAAGTCAAAAGAAAGAAAAAAAAAAAAAGGCAAGGTACTATAGAGGGCTCATTGACAGCCTTCCACTTACTGTCCCTCCTCTCCTTCTCACCGTAACCCAGATGCCCCCCTATCATTCTACTTACCCTACTGTAACTCTCCCTTCATGAGTCCATGACCTTCTTGAAGTCAGGAACTAACAGTTCCTTCGTTTTTCCAGCTACAGGATCAGAGATTGGATCATGGTAGGTACTCAATAAATACCGACTGAACAAACTACTATTATTAACAGATAACACACCCTATGCAGACAGATCTGTAAATGGGAAGCGTCATATGCGGTCATTCAGGGAGACAGAAGAATGAATTATCACAGTAAAAGCTGATCTCCTAAACAAAGAAGTCCGCATAAGGAAAAAAAGAGTACAAAAGAAGACACATACTTTCTTCAGACATTTTCTTTCACTGAGACTATATAGATGTACATATTCTCTCTGATCTTTGAGGATAATGCCAAAGGACAAGAGGATATGTGATCAAGTCCAGCATCATACATCAATATGTATTTATTGCATACACCACCTCATTAACACATAATCGGAATGTTCAGCCTTAGCTCTTAAAGAGCGTACAGACCCTTCAAAAAAACAAAACAAAACAAAACCAAAAACAAAAAAAAACCTGAGTGAGGAATTCCTCTAGATACTATATTTTGTGCTGTGGTGAATTTGGTGAAGCCAAATTCTTACCTGAAATGTGAATCCTTAATGCACAGAGCTGTTATGGCTATGCTGAATTTGAGTCTTGGAACAGAGACAGGAAGATCTCTAAATCAAATGTGCTCTTGAATGGCAAACTAAAAATGCAACCTAATTAGCATGGACAAAGGTGTTTTGGTGGCCCGATGTTTAAGAGCAACTAGGAAAGGTCAGGACACCCCGTTTTAAAAACTACCTTTCTCCGAGGAGGACCCTGGCCCCAACTTAGTACTACCATCAGAGGGGATTTTTATGCTACGATTTCCTTGTTGTTATGCAATAGTCCTGAGAAGCTTACCATATGAAGTCACTCTAAGCCATTAACACCTCATCAGGAATTCATTATCCAGTCATTTGGCAGAATTTCTGGAGGAGACTGCAGAGGCAGCGGGGTAGGAGAATCAATCCAAATCCTTGGGTCGGATCTATGAAGTCACAGCCCACATTATTATTTTTTAGCAACATAGATCTGTGGACCTGAGTCAGCTTTCAAATACCCACTTCCCTAAGGAAAGGATTCCTTCTGCTGCTCTCATACAGCTCACGTGATTCATGGGACTCAGGCGAAGCCTTAGGGCCAGAGTCTGAGGAGAATAAACCAATCACGGTGAGGCATTGCCCTCCTACCTCTGATTGGTCCATGGGTGGCCAGGTGACCTAAACTGAGCCAATCAGACTGAAAGGAAGAGGTCTTCGTTCTCACTTTCATTTGGCAGGAGTGAGGAAGTGAGGTATTGACCGCACCTGATGTCCGTGATTAAATCAGTACCATACCCATGTTCATATCATTGGCAGAGAAGAGGGAAAAAGAACCAAGATCTCTAATATGGTTAAACTACTATGTCAATTAAAAAGCAAAGCTATTCATCTCTAGATATACTGTTAAGTGAGAGATAACTTTTTAAATAATTTTTATACTCCAGTCAATTAAATGCCAGCTTTTGTGATATAAAAGAAAAACTACTGCATTAAGTGTCCATATTGATTTTAAGATATAGTTCACTTTGAAAACATTAAAATGTATATGGGAAGGTTGGGGGTGGTACTTATTAGAATTTGGGAAATCAGCTATAATACAAAAATAAGTTAGAATTGGCTTGGTTCATGATTTTGAAATTAGAATGTCCACTTAGGATTTATGATCTATAATTAGAAGTGGTTCCAGTTCAGTGGTTATTCTTTCATAGAGGGCCGCCTAAAAAAATCGTAGGCCCCGCTGGTATTAATTGAGTAGATAATTGAAAGGATGGAAGATTAACCTTTTCTCGATTTTTCATTTGTAAGCATATGAATACAATAAAACTAGATCCTCTAAGAAAAATAGACTGTTGAGAAGACTTGGGGAAAAATTCTTTTTAGGTATCATGAAGTACCTCTAACTTATATAATTTTTTTTTGTAACTGATGTCTAGTTACCTAAATCTAGAGTGATTAAACAGTTGTCCCCACTTCCAGGTTTCTTGATTTCTACCCCGCGTCTCACTTAGTACCTTTCTTTCCCATGCCTTCATGTGCATTCCATTTTGGCTGGACTTTGAGCTTAAGTTTCAATTGCTTTGGAAGGTTAAGAACACTCTTTTTCCCCCCTCCCTATTTAGTCAAAAAATGACTCAATTTACCATTGAGACAAGGTGAAATAATGGTTTCCTGGAGTAAAACGTTTCTCTTGTCACCATGCTTCATACTGTCTTACTAAATACTCTGGGGTAAGAGTGCTTCACTGAAGCCCAAGAACACATAACAAATCCATATAATCATCCAAAGATATGCCATTCAGTCAAAAAACTGGAAGCTCATGCATCACTTAGGAAAAAATACGAGAAATTACACTGAATAGGAGGCTTCATGAAAAGAATGTTCAGCTAATCCAAGGGAGTATTTTATCTAGAAGGTGTCACTCCAAGCAGCTCTCCTGGGGAGCTCATTTTTGTTTTGTCTCTTTTATCTTTTTTTTTTTTAATCAGTCATTCTGAGTCCCCAGATGCACAGATAGGGGCACTGATAACATGGTGGGATACAGCTAGATCATGTCCCCATCACTTTAAATGCATAAAATTGTTTCTCATGCTGAAAAGTTAATAAATAGCACCTTTAGGAGAAGATGTTAAGACTCCTTAAGGGAAAGAAACCCTATTTTTTTTAAAAATCATCTTCAGAGAACAAAACCAAATAGGGACACGGTTTTTAACCTAGCTAATGTAATTAAGACAGTGGAAACAAATGGGACAGAATTTCAAGAAGTATTAAGTTTTGTCATTTTGGCACACAATCACTGTAATCCATCAACAACTCGAAGAAAAGTGTTTAAAAAAGATTTTGCAAGAACTACCCAGTTTGAGCATATATGAATTCTACTATTTATTGAAAGCACATGTTAACAGCAGTAGCGAGGGGAGGGGTGTCGAGGATAATATGATGCCCACACAGGTGACTTACCAGTTACAATATATACTCGCTTTTTCAGTGAAAGCGGATTTTGTTTTTTACTACTGTGAAAAACCTGGGCAAGTTTTACCCCATTTCTTGAAATATTCAAAATATTAAAATGGATTTGGATAAGGCAGGACAAATAGGCGGCATTTGATACGTTGTTTTAAGAATTAATCTGAATTGATCAGTGTAGCACCACGTCAGCCAAGTTACAAAGAGAAGAGAGACTATTTTAAAGGGAATTCATGCTGAAAAATAAATGGTTAAGGAAACAGTAGCTTGTATTGCAATCTATTAAACTCTCAAAGCATTAATACAATAGGGTAATAATATCTCCATAAGTCTAAATTTAGGCCACTTATATTTATCCAAGAAGAAAACTGCGATAGGCTGTTAGTGGTTAAGTATGCGAGCAATAATTATATATCCTCCTAATCCCTGCATAGCGCTGGATCATCTTATGTAGATGGCTTCAACATCTTCACTAGGAGAGAACCAATATGATTAGTTCTGGAGGATGCAATGAAGCACACTTAACTAAGAGAAGAAAATTCTTGGAAAATCAACGTTCCAAGAAAGAAGCAAATAACTGAGGTGTAAAACTAATTTTTGCCCTAAACCAATGTCTTTTCGAGATAAACAGATAAATAACCCCTACGGAAAATGTATCTCCTTGATATCATTCCCTTCCTTAAATTAAATATTCAAAGAAAGAAAGAAAGAGAGAGGAAGGAAGGAAGGAAGAAAGAAAGAAGAGAAAAGGAAAGGGAAAAGAGAAGAGGAAAGGAAAGAAAAAAAAAAAAAAAGAACGAACTCAGATCTGGAAAATGAGCCCAGCTGAAAATTCTGAAATTTCCAGGTTCTCATTCAGCTGTGGTCAGCTAAAAGAAATAGTGGTGCTGGATTAGCTTTTAGGGAAAATATCTTTATCTTTGTGAAGGGTTCATCCTATAGGGCGTTGCCCATCCCACTGTCCTTAGCTCCTCCCACTTGGTGTTTAGTTCCCCCTTCTGTGAGCGTCCAAATAGCCAAAGCCACCCCTAACCCAAACACGGGACTGACATCTCACGAGAAACTTGCTGCTATTAGATAGAATCTCTTCAAATCAAATAATATAAACAAGCACACCTAAGCAAACTAGTGTAATGAACTTTTTACCCCTTTAAATAACGTGCAAAAGCTGGCTGGAGCAGTTTCTTAAGGGCACTGAAATTTCCACGGACTTAAAATGAAGCTTTGTTTTCTCTTTCTCATGGATGCAGGTGGGACCATAAATTTTCTAGCGTGACCCAGGGAACTCCCCATGGCTAACATGAGACTGTCACCTAAAAAG
>RCUC01152140.1:0-23105 GCA_003697995.1 Taxidea taxus jeffersonii
CCCCTCTGTTCTAAATATGGTAACTACAAGCCCCCCAAATTCATCTCTTACAGACTTTGAAGATTTAAAAATTTCTCCAAAATGCCACATGCCAGTCAAAAAAGAAAATGATTGGCTTTTAAAATTATAATTTAAAGCACATTGACTAGAAGGTATGTTTTCGTTAAAATTTAACCCTTCTTTAAGCTCAGGTGTCTGCGGCTTTGGGGAACAAACTGTAAGCTTGGGTTTTTACCTCCATATCCTTCTGAGAAAAAGGAGCTACAAAATAAAATCACAGAATTACAATGAACAGTAGCCTTTGTTAATACAACGTAAGTCCTTCAGAATTCACCTCAGTTTGGTATTAACTGCTCATTCATTTGAAATACACAGAAAAAGTTCCATCTGCAAATGTTTAGAAATTAAATCTAACAGGTAAATTTTAAGTCATACAAGTATGGGAACATAATTTTTTTTTATGGAATCATTTTATATTCTCTGAGGGGAGTTGTCTTCTATGAAGTGTGACCGTTTTGCACTACAAGTAGTAGTTCTGCACCATGGAAATATTCCATTAAAACATGAATTATTTTGAAAGAGTAGGATATTTGGCAAAGTAAGTCCCTAACATAACAATGCCATCCAACAAAACGATTGTTCAAAACATTTTACTTTCTTTTTTCTTCATGCCAGCCATTAGGAAAAACTACCTCTTGGTACTTACACAAATCTACACACGTGGTAAAATTTCACCGAACTGTACAAAACAATAGTGTGCATCTAAAAACTGATGAAATCCACATAAGGTCTGTGGTCTGGTTAATAGTATTTTGGGAAAGTCGATTTCCCGCTTTTGACACGTATAATGATTATATAAAATGTTGCCATTGGGGGAAGCTGGGTTAAGGGTATACAGTACCTCTCTTCAGTTTTTACAACTTCTCATACATCTACAGTTATTTCAAAATAAAAAGTAGAAAAAAGTACCTCTATGTGAGTTTTATAAGTCTGAATTCCCAGACATTGTGCTGCATTTTCACAATGCAAGAAATTGAATAGATTCTCACCAAAATTCAGATCTACAAATTTTAAGAGAAATTTCTGGAAGGTTCAGAAATAGATCCCTTAATCTAGTTAGATCAGAGGGAAGTGTGATGCAAGTATTATCATCCTCAAAGTCCTGATCAAGACTGTCTCTAATTTTCTCTGATTGTCTTATTTTTTTTTTACCCCCAATCTCCATACTTACCCACTGCCCCAGGCAGAAATAACGTCTCCCTCACAACGTATAGCAGTCAAGTTTAGTGGTTGAGAGCCTACGTTCAAATCACTGCTCAGACACTACCCATATAACCTCAGTTAAGTCACTTATCCTCTGAGAGCCTCAGGTTGCTAATCTGTAAAATGGAGCTAACAGTCTCTACTGTGTAGGAATGCTGTGATGATTAAATGAAGCAAGGGGTACAGAGCTCTTAACACAGGGTCTGGCTTGTGGAGAGCACACTATCAATATCAGCTGTGTGCTTGCTACCTAGCAGGTGAGGGAAGTGTAAGGTGGATAGGAGCAGAAACCGCACAGATCTTCCTTTCAAGGGCAGCCCCTCCCCTTGTTAGCTACAAGATCTAATCCTCTGTCCGAGATAAAGCTCCCTTGTCCGTGAACGTGAATAATGACGCAGTGCCTGGCATAGCGGAAGTGTCCAGAGCCAGACTATTTCATTAGGATTGCATTTACTACATTCTAAATATTGCTTATAACTCTCCCCGTTTCGCCACACTGTAAGATCCCGAAAGGCCGAGGACAGGTGTTACTTCATCTCTCTGTCTTCCTCCCAGTGTTGCAACGACGTAGATGCTCCCTACACATTTGTTAAATTGTAATTTTTAAAAAGCTAATGACTGAAAAATACAACATTAAGACTCACAATGTGACTCACATCACAAAGGACTACAGGACCGAAAAGACATTTCAGAACTACTGAGGTTGCTGGAAATGTCCCTTTTTTTGGTGATGCTAACTAACCTCCTTTAAGTTTTCAGCCACTGAATTTGTACAAGTAACCCTCTAGGAGAGTTGCACCTTCTGGGTTCCTAAAGAGAGCGGGCACTCTCTAGCAACCCTTGCTGTGAACACCCAAGTCCTCGAGGGGACCAAGCAGACACAAATTATGCCTCCGAAGGATAACAGAAATACACGGTGATGCCATCCCTTTCTTTATGAACACATTCCCACATGCTTTGGGTGAATAATACCCTTGAACCTGTAATAAATGCCCACAGCAGAGCCGTGGATGCCACGGTTTTCCGTAACAACGTTTCTCCCTGTGCTCTTGCTTCTGTACCGGAAAGGGGTCTCGCCACAATCCCGGAGTCCTTTAGAGGACAGGAGGAGGGTACTCAGGATAGTTGCTTTTCTGTCACAAGCTCTTATTGACTGTGACTTGAGAAACCCTCATACAGATAAATCTAACCCCACAATAATTCAATATTTTTTTTCTCCAAAACAAAACCATTAGCATTTTATTAGAAGAAATATTTCATCCCTCTGTCCCTCTCTCTCTCTCCCCCTTGAAACACACCACAGATGTAGCACTCTGTGTGGGTTGTTAGAAAGTCAAAGAATATAATTTCTTGATTAATTGCCATACACAGGACCCAAGTTATGCACAATTTTGGTAGTTAACCCCACCACCTCCCATAAGCAGTTACTGCAAAACGTTCCAAATAAGCACATTTCTGATAAATCACTTGAAGCTGTTTAAGTGGATCGGGCCTTAAGTTATTCCTTGGGATAGATCATGTCATTTTCAATGTGCACGAGCTGCAGGAGAGAAATTCCACTGTAAACCTCTGCCACGGTATCTTCGTTTCCCTCGCAGGCATCAGGGAGTCTCAGTCAATATTTCTTATCTTATTTTTAAATATCTTGTGGTCTCAGAAATGGTTGGTGATTCAGAAATTACATCAAGAGTCTAAAGATAGACTATGGGCTTATGACTTCAATAAATGCAGCAGTTCTATAACAGGAAAAGAAAATGCCTGTTGGTTTTAAGACTACTGGGAATCAAAGAGGGATACTTAGTTGGGCCAGTTAAAGTCAATCTCTCCAAAAGCAAGTTACCTCCTCTCCTCAACCATCCATCTACTTAAGTGGGTGCGTGAATATAAATCGCAAGGGTCCCTAGATAGGGATAGAGTGCTGATGGCTGAGCTATGGATACATTTCCATAGACTTTTTCCCCTCCACCACAAATTGTTTGGTGACAGTCTCCATATTGGTTACTTCACCAATGGAGTAACTGATTTGCCCAAGACAATAGGGCTGACAGCAGCCGAGACAGTGGGGGGTTGGGAGGGGAGTTCAGGTCTCACATGTATCAGGAGGAGGCTCCTTTATGCCATTCTAACTCAGCGAGTTACACATCCCACGTTTTTCTAAAGCAATCTCCAGCAGGAAAATTCCTTATAAGTGACCCCATATTCCTCGGTTTTGTTCCTCCGTTTCCAGTACAAGCACAACTGTAAAAAGTATCTCATTGCATCACATTTCAAGCAAGCTTAGTTTGTCAATAGATAAATGGCAGATAACTATCCCCTCTTGCCCTCATGGCCAATTCAGACCCTCAGACACCTCCTTCATTTTTCTAAGTGTTTGTCTTCTTTAACATCAGAGATGTGTTTCCCTAAAGTGAGTTTATTTGGGACTTAACCAAATAACCCTCCCTTCTCTAGTTACCAAAGTAGGAAGATACAAGAATTCTGTTAGAAATGATGATCAATTCAATGTGACTTTCTAGTAAAGAAAACACAACCTCCATTGTTACTCTTTCCTTGAATCACAACCTTGTGACTTAGGGTCAATGTATATTCTTTTAAAATGAAGATAATTGTATTTATCTTTAATAATTTTTTCATTTATATTATTTAAACATCCCATAGCAAGCAAGGACCACTTTTATAATTCAAATGTTCTTTCAAATGAATCTGATAAGATGCTGTATATATACATTTTTCTGTTAAGATAGAAAATAACACAAGGAAGTCTCCCAGAGGTCTGTGCCAAGTGTTGTTTGCTTTATCGTGTACTTATTTATTTTTTTAGTTTTTTGCTTTTTAAGTTTCCCAGATCATCTTAGCTAATCTTATTATTAGGCTACAATCCATTCAATAATTGACTACCAAAAAGTGTTTTACTGAATACGTAAAATGAGAATGAAGGAAGAAAAAACATGAACAAAAATGTCCTCTAAGTTTTCCTACACATATCCTATAATTTTCCAGTTGGCTTAACCACTCAACATATTTAAATAACCAACCAACATATTTATTTAACATTCGGCAGATGGACATGATAGGAACATCATGATTTTCAGATGTACTTTTATAACTGCAAGGTTTTCTTCATGCCAGGATCACAACAGGTTCTTAAGGTAAAGCCGCCCCTACCTGCTGTTTCTTCAATGTCGGAGTAACTCTCAATCTAAACATGTCCACTCAGATTAATTTAAATCCCTGACATTACAGTGGAAATCAAATCATTCTCTTCAATCTATTTTTTACCCGCAGCATAAAAGAGACTATTTTACATGTTAATAGTAATCTGATGTGGTTGTATAAATCTGATATAAATATGATACTCTGTTTGGAAATGATGCTAATTTAGTTTAAAATGGAGATTACATTTCAACTTGTAAAAGAGCAGGATGGAATATTAGCATTCATGGCTGTTATATAATTTCCCTTTACACTACACAAGTGTTACTCAAAATCTTTTCTGAGCCTCTTTGTCCAAAGATTTCCCATTCTTCCTATAAGAAAAAGGACTTCTCTATTTAACTGTAAGTTAAACAGGTGGTACAGACCCTTGAAAAAAGATTAACAACAACATTATAAATGCATTTTTGAAGAAACATTTAAAGTTACAATGTAATAAACTGAACAGAATGTCATAAGAATGTCAAACTGGGCACAGTAAAAATAAATGTTATTCCCAAGGAAAATAAAAAGTCTGCATATTTATGTAACATTCAGCAGATGGACGTGATATTAATATAGGGTTTTCAGTTGTACTTTTATAGCTACTAGATTTTCTTGCCTAACTTGGCAACCCGAGGCACCATTTGAGTTTTGGATTTGGACAATACTGCAACAGATGTCCAGACCAATAAAATAAATTCCTTAAGGGCTATGCTTAATTTGTGTAATTGATCAATTTTGGTTGCATAGGCCTCAGCTCACCAGCATGTAACTGCCTTCCACAAAAGCTTTGCAGTTGGGATTTCATTCCATATGTTATGAGGGTTTATGGACTCTCGTTGACAACGCTGCTGATAGAACAGGGGCTGTGGTGACACCTGTTGGCAATCAGCGGTGTATATCCACCACCGAGACAGTGGGTGGTGGGGGCTGGGCGGTTGGGGTGGGGGGGGGGCAGTGTTTCTCAGTCTCTGAGCTGTTGACATTGACATTCGGGGCCAAGTCTGTGCTCTGGGGGCTGTCTGGAACTTTAGCAGAGCATCCCGGGCTGCCACCTGCCAGGTGCCAGCAGGACCCTCTCCCCAAACCGGCATGTGACAACCCAAAATGTCTCTGGGCAGGGTCAAATGTCCCCTGGGGAACAACACTGGCCCAGGTGAGAACCTTTCCAGTACAGCGGATTCTTCTGGAAGAGCCGCCTGTTGGAACAGCCTAAGATATCTCACCTAGTCTTTTTAAAACAAAACACAAGACACCGTTTTTTTTTCCTTCCTTTTCCTCCCCTTGAAGTCTCTCGATCTAATGATGGGTTGATGGACACCTCACAGAAACTCGGGCATGACAGAGGGTACCATAGATGCATGCGCTGGAGTGGGGCTCCGTCACCACACTCGGGCAGTGGTAATTAAGACATGAATTCTGAAACCTAACTCTCGATGCTCATCACTCACCTATTAAACTTGCCAGAGTTGCTATGTTAATTATCTCCCCGTATCCTTGATTTAGCATAATACGGCCTGCAGCCTGTGACAGAAATTAAAGGAAAGACCAGTGACCTCTTTTGTGATTGTGCTAATAACTACATGATCATAAATTAGTTTTCAATTTTCAGAAGACTTTACATGGTAAAAAAAAAAAAAGGGAACAAGTACATGATACACAAACTCGATAGAAGATGGTCGATCAGCATCAACTTTGAATCTTCCTTTTTTTTTAAAATAAGTTTCCAATCTGTGTCACCGAGAAACTGAAGCCAACTGCCATGTTCTTCACATGGCTCCACGTAGGATGGAAAATGATAAGGAGAAGACCGGGTCAACGAGTGTTTAACAGCAGATATGTCAGCGGTAAAGCCGACTCACACGACCTTGTCGAGGGTGGAGGAAACTTTGACACACGCCCGCTGCACACACCCCCCACGCGAAACCTTTTCCCAGTCACACGCCCCGGCTTGAAGGAGTCATACTAATATCAGAATAAAGAACATGCAAAGTTAAATGACTCATCCAAGAGTGAAGAAGTGCCATGACTTCTTGGCGTGTTTTGTGCCTTTCTTACATCTGTTCCTGCCTCTGACAGCTTTCTTCCCTTGGCTGGCAAAACACAAATAAGAATGTACAGGAAGTACGGCCCCGCTCTGATGTACAATAATATTGAGCTAATTAGAAGAATCCTCCAGCTCATTATGCGAGGCAGGAAGAAGGAAGAAATGACATGAAAGCATGACACTTGCTCAGCCCTAGGATGGTGTCAAAGCTGAACGGGCATCACTTTCTTCTCTTTCTTTATAGACTTGGTCGGATTGCAAGTTCAGCCCTTTAAAATCGGTTTTGACTTTCAGAGGGAACGATCCCTTGAACACTGCACCATCTTCTGGCCAAATGCTTTACTGCATGATCTTAATTAAAGTGTCAAGTCCCAATTTTCTGAGAATGACTGCTGCATTAGTCCTCAGTCTATTTTATTATTCTTGTTTTAAGACAGCACCGTAGATAGAGAAGGAACCCAAAACAGTTTCCGTCTAATTAAATGGAAAAGCAGCGGAACTCTGTTTTAAAACAGGTTTGTGCTTCACGGCCTCAAATATTTAGCCGACAAAGATTCCTGGAAGGCCGTGTACTTATTTGGACTTTTAAATATGCTGATGAGGGTGGGCAAAGAGTAAAAAAAAAAAAAAAATCTGGTAAAAAAAATCTGGTGCTGGTCTGCTGAGAGCCATAACCTCGTCATATGATTAGGAACTGTAAAATGAGTGAATTTGCATAACCCAGACGAGAAGTTCAGTAGGACTTAGAGGAAAGATCTGAGGACTGACCTTGATGGAAATGATTTACATTATGGCAGACGAGTGGGTCTTGAATCGTGAAAAATGACGGTGTTGCCACTAACGACACTTAAAATATGCCAGGCACTGTGCTATGCCCCTCGAAAACATTCCCTTGATTGATCCTCAGAACAACCTCATCTCACTGATGAGGACCCCCTACAATGGCGTGGGAGAGGTGAAGACTCAGGCTCAGGTTGAGCCCGATGCCACGGCTCATGCTCCGAACCAGCCTGGCGCGCTGTCTCCTGTGATAAGGATGAGATTTCCCAGAAAGAAGGGGAGAGGGGCTTCTGGGGAAAGGCAGTACATTTAGCAAAAGAGTGGAGGCAGGGATGTGTGGTGGCAGCTCTAACATGTCCCTGTAGGAGGGATGTAGGAGGGAAATCTGGTTTTGGGGAGGGAGGAAGGATAGTTCAGGGACTTACCTGTTTGAAGCTGTGTCTGCAGAGGAGGCACACAGATCCCCGTTCCATAAAGTTGAGAGCTGCCGGCGGGGATTCTGGGAAGAGCAGACCGCCCAGGGCAACCACAGCTGCTGCCACTGAGGAAAAGTGTTACCTTCTCCAGGGCAGGGCGAGGCAGCCCCTGCAGAGGTAAACTGCTCAGTGGTTCAGAGGGCAGTGGTGGGAGACAGGGTTGGAAAAGCGGATTGGAAACAGACACGCTCCGACGGTTCACAAGAATATGGGGCTTCTGAAGAAATGAAAAATTAGCAGTAGACGCATCCACTCATATAACCAGTCGTTCATCCAACAAAATGAGCTAAAGGGCAAAGGATCCTGAGAGGTGGTAGGATCTCGTGGACATTTTGCAAGTTTGGGGAGACTCGTGCCTATGCACAGCAGAAGGGCCGTCTGGAGAGAGGGACGGCAGAGGCCACAGACAGAAGCACAGTGAAGGCTGCAGGTGGGAAGGACGTGGTGATGGGCAAAGGTAGAGGGAGCTGGTCTCCAGAATGGCGTCTTAGGAAGACAATTAAATAATGAAATCAGCATGTAAACCAAGGATCACGAACTCAGATCTGAGGCGGGAAAGTCAGTACTGGAGAGGGGGCGGTCCAGATGAGGTCAGGGAGCGGCCAGGAGACATCATGCCATCTCAAGGGGGCAGCTGAGCCTCAGCTCAGACTACTGCCATGCAAAAATGAGAACCCAGAATGGCCAGATGCTCTGGTATTTCAAGACAAGCTAAAAAGATGGGTTTCTATATGCAGTCTCTCGATGTGTATGTTGTTGGAAATTTTAAAGAATTTTAAAACACAAGGCGGGCCAAACAAAACACATCTGTAGTCCAGATGGGGCCTGCAGGTTGCCAGTTTAGGACCTGTGGCTTGGAAGAAAGACGTTAGCATGGTCCCCAGACCTGGTTGCAGCTACGAGCTCTTGACCCAGAGTTGCATACACCGGCCCGGGGATGCAACTCGAGGGCCTGCCAGCATCTCCACCACAACCTGCACCAACTCAAATTCATTTTCTCCCTCCCGCTGAGCGCTTCTTCCTACTGTGCCTATTTCTCATGAAGGCCAGGGTCAGCTTGCAAGTTCTAGTCTTTGGTCCGGCTTTGACTCTTTTCCTTCCTGAACCTTCCATAAGCCACATCCTCAAGTCATGGCCTTTACATCATCTTGGCATGTGTCCTTACCCTTTTCCTATCTCTGCTGTCCTCTTTACTAGTATAAGCTCTCCCTACTTCGATTCGAGACTATGCAATTGTTCCCCACCTCCACGGGCCCCATTGCTCTCGTGCTACACATGCACCAGACGCGTCTTTCTAAAACATGCTTCTTCTTCGCCACACACTTCAGGCTCAACCCAGAAACTGGAATTGATGTTCCTCACTGCTTATTAAAATCAGGCCAATCAATTTGAGCTGACTTGCCACTTGCCATAACTCTTCACGGTGAGACGTGTTTAACCCAACACTTTTAACCAAAATACCTTTCCATGTCTGGCTAGATCCTAAGCTTTGGCCAGTGGGAACTGCCCGATTTCCCAAATTCAGCTCAAGCTTTCATATATCTTGGTCAGAGTTTCTCAACAGCTGTACTGTTGACATTTGGGGCCAGAGCATTCATTCTCTCTCTCTCGGCGGGGTGGGGGTGGGCGATAGGGGGTAGGGACTGTCATGTGCACTGTAGGAATTTTAATAGCCTCCCTGACCTCATCCCACCAGGTGCGAGGAGCACCTCCCCCGAGCCGTGCCTATCAAATAAGATGTGGTGAGAACAACTGAGCCTCAGAATATTTTTCCCAGGATAACCTTCCAATTAACTTGAACTCTCTACGTATTCACCAATAAGGAGCAGAAAAGTTGGCTCCGAAATCACCAGAGTGGCAGAGGAAGGAGGGCCACTGATTAAAAATTATTGTGTCTGAATTACACTGCCAATAACCAGAGTTACCACATCTCTTGACGTTTTTCTTTTTAATCTCTTATCAAGCCAAGAGCACTCCCTTCCACTCCCCTGATTCCCATGTTAGGGCAAATTCCCTTACTTTGGGCTCTCCCAACACAGACTTCATAATAATTGCTTGTTTAATGTTAGTTTCCCCTCTTAGTTGTACAGTCCGTGAGGGCACAGAGGGTACAGTCCATGAGGGTGCAGACCTACGTGTCATTGTCATAGCTGTATCCCCAGCTCCTAGCACAGTGCCTGGCATAGAGAGGGCACTAAGTGAGTGTTCTGGCAATGAATGATAGCCCTTGCAATAGCAGAGTGATGTGCCCTGCATCTCATTCTCAGCAACTCCCAATCCCTTATTCCTTCCAGACACAGCTCAAGATCAATGATCTCCATGAAGACATCTCCAACTAATGCCAACTGACAGTGGTCTCTTTTTACTTATAAATCTATACAGCACTTCACAGCATCTTCTGACTCACTTTTCCAGATAGCAGATGTTTATCACCAAAGACATTCAAGATCTTCAAGGGTGTCTGTATCTTCAAGTTTTTTTTTATTATGACCCTTGACGATGAATGCACAGTTGACAATTCTAAATATTTGCAGGTGAAATAGATAAATGATGGTATTATTCACTAAAACAGCTGAAAAGCCCTCCATAACCAAATTGGACCTTAGAAACTAAATTTTGAATTTATGATCTCTGTCTAAAATGCTTACCTAATGTTCTCTTCCGGTATTCTAAAATTAAATTTCTATTGATTCAAGCTCAATTATTATTTATTTGCACAATAAACATGTCACTTTACAAATAATACATACAAAACCTTTCTAGTCAGCACACATTTTTATCATCCCACAAGCTCATGAGCTGGTAGAGTCAGTTCTTTGTTCGGAAAAAATAGAGACCCAGGAATTTAAACAAATTGATTAACCTCCCTGGTTTCCCCAATCCATAAAATGGGTACATTAATATCTGCCTGCTGGCAAGGGCAGTGATAGCTCCTGCAGGCTTAGGGTTTGGAGTACTACAAACCAGAGGCAAATCTATAGTCTATCTCCTGACAGCTCTGTGTTTTTACGTAATTATGCCCTCTCCGCCTTGGTTTCTTTAAACATAAAATGGGTTTAACACTAGAAACCTACCTAGTGTAAGACCTTTATGATGTTATAGACAGTTGCTAGTAAGTACCAAGTGCTTAATGAATGCAGGTTCTCTCATTACAAAGAAATGAATGAGACAATGTAATTAGAAAAGCACTTTGGACCAGAATATTTCCTAGGAATGACCCATTTCATGATTATTGTAAAGTTAAATGATAACAGTATGAATGACCTTTTATCACCCATTTAAACAAAATCCTTCCTTCTCTATCTTGCAGCCACAGAGTCAGCACTGGGTTTTTATGGATTGAGAATACAACTGGGCCAGGACATGCATTATACTTCAAAGTGTATATACCTGTTATTGTCCCCATAGCTCTCTGAATTTTTAGGAGACTTTTTCATTCAATCTGGTGATTCTGTCTGGAATATCCAAATCTGTTCTGAGTTAGCTGGAACTTTTACTGTACCAAAACCGAGGCAAGCTAGAACTGTAGGTTCAAAATAAAGTCAAGCAGAAATGCAGCTCTCGCTATCCAATTCAGTGACCATCCTATCCCACAATAGCAGGACCCTAATGCAGTCCCCACACTGCATTGCGAGAATTGAACTGGACTTCTCTGCACTCATCAACTCTCTTGAAGCTGAACGAAATACAACTAAATTCACAGTTTTGATGGCATTTTTCTCAAAAGGAAAAAAAAAAGGTGAGGAGCTATTTTGACCAATTCAGATCCAAGATCTTTATTTAATATGTATATTTTATTCATCCAACAAATACTCACCTTCAACTGAAATATCAAATAAATGTCTCAAATTTCCCTCTCACGTTGGCTCTGAGGGCCTGGATCTTGCGTGACCTTGAGCAAGATTTTACTCTCAGATTTTCCATCAATAAAGCAGAGATAATGACAGTATTTTCCCACTGCATGGGGGAATTGTAAAACTTAATTAATTGAAATCTTGGATGAAATGTGCCAGCAACACCAACATTCTGCATTCCTTCCTGACCTGTATATGAATGAGTGTTAATTTAAAAAAGACAAATTCTCCAATTTATACCATGATTGTAGAGTGGAATTTTACATACATACATACACACACACACACACACACACACACACGCACACACACACACACACACGCACACACAGACACGTGCTCATCCATATACATATGTATATGCATATGTATAGCTTGGCATTTATATGAATGTGTGATTTCAGCAGCAAATCAGCCAAAGGAAAAATTAGCTACAGTTTTTTCCAAGGGAAATAATTTTCTGTTCATGTTCTGTTATTTTCAAAAGACTCTAATGCTGTTATTTCAAAACTAAATGTCCTCAAACAAGGCAAAGACAATTCTTCGTTGAATTATGCTTACAGATGCCAAATTTTCAGTGTTGTGTTAAAGTCCTACAGGAATAACCCAAAATTTTTAAGAATGTATATGGAAACAGTCTTTGAAAATGAATTAAAAATATTCCACCCTTTTAGGATCAGATAACCTTAAAAACATAAATAAACATTCAATGAGAGAGGGAAGGAAGGAGGGAAGATAGAAAAGAAGGGTGTATTTAAGGAACTCACTGTCATCAGCCTCCTCCTCAATAAAAAATTAAAAATCATCCATAAAATTTATTCTGCATTCTTGCTTGACTCAAATCAGGCAGAGTCATTTTGTGAGAAAATAATAGAAAGGAAGAGCTCTGATGTAATTTAGTAGGAGTGTTAAGAAACTGTATTTTTCTCTTTGCGCAGGTCTCTGGCTATCATATAATTAATTCCTGCCTGCCTTTTCTTCTGGGACACAAACAGATAAGGTATTTTTTACAGATGGATGTTTTCTCTGGATGAGACTACTTTCGTAGCTGGTCAGTCAAATAAATGCCGTGACAGTTTTTGACTAGTTTGTTTCTACAGATAAGGCTTTTATTCAAGTTAGCACCAGTTCACTTTGGCTTCAAAATACTGCCTCCTGTCATTGGAAAAGTAGATGCAACTGATAAGGATTGAACCCCGCCTAATACTCACAGTGGGAAGCATATATGGATAAGGGCTGTTTATCTCCTTACATGAATGAGCATCTTTTGTTTAATTCAAATAACTTATCTTAACACCTAATAAAAGTGTTGGATGTGAAACAAACATTTTTATACATAACTATGAATTTTAATATTCCTAACTCTATTTTATTCCACCACTTCCTACCTAGAGAGTGTATTTCCATGAACATGCTAGAGGAAGGAAGAGAGACACCATATGTAAAACACCAAAAGGGGCTTGAAAAGAGGAAAAGAGGGAAAAACTCTCTCTAAGTAAACATATTCAAAAAGAAAACAAGCATAGAAAATATGAAAGTTATCACTATTGTTGATGAACAGATACAGACTTTAAGAAGCTTTTCATGGTTCAAATCCAGTTTTTCTCTATCTTCCTCACTAATCTAAGGCAGAGATTTTGTCTGTTTTGTTTCCTACCAGATCCTCACAGTCTAGAACAGTGCCTGACACATCACAGACACTCAATAAACCTTTGGTGAATAAGAAAACAAAGGAAGAGAACGTGGCGAGGCAGGTTATAAAAGCAAAGACTGGTAAAAAACAAAAGAAATTCCAAGGAGGGGCGCCTGGGTGGCTCAGTGGGTTAAGCCTCTGCCTTCGGCTCAGGTCTTGATCTCAGGGTCCTGGGATCCAGCCCCGCATTGGGCTCTCTGCTCAGAAGGGAGCCTGCTTCCTCCTCTCTCTCTCTGCCTGCCTCTCTGCCTATTTGTGATTTCTGTCAAATAAATAAATAAAATCTTAAAAAAAAAAAAAAGAAGAAAGAAACTCCAAGGAGCCCTTCATCTGTCACCTTGAGGTTTGCTTAAGAAGTAGAAGAGGAGAGAAAATGAGGGAACAAAACCAGTCAATAAATGGTTCTCTGGTCAGCCCATATAGAACCTGAGAGTATGAACACAGAAATTGCCCAAAGGATAATTGGATTATTACTCTCCTTTTTCACAAGAGTCAGACCTCACTTTTAGCAAGAAAGAAGTGGAGTTGAAGGAGTGAAAAGGAAGACAAAAAAAAATTTGCCACAGAGTAAAGAGCTCAGTAAATATCTCTGAATAAATGAAAAGCTGTCTATGCACCAGGCATAGGCCCGGCACTGGGATGGCCAACCACAATTGTCCTCAAAGAATTCACAGTCCTGGGGCGCCTGGGTGGCTCAGTGGGTTAAGCCGCTGCCTTCGGCTCGGGTCACGATCTCAGGGTCCTGGGATAGAGTTCCGCATCGGGATCTCTGCTCAGCAGGGAGCCTGCTTCCCTCTCTCTCTCTCTGCCTGCCTCTCTGCCTACTTGTGATCTCTCTCTGTCAAACAAATAAATAAAAATATTTAAAAAAAAAAAAAAGAATTCATAGTCCAGACAGGGAAGACTAAACGGGAGACTATCCACTTCCATGTCCTGAAAGAAAAGAAAGGAAAAATAAGTAAGAAGGGTGACAAATTAAAAGGGAAATAAATCTCTCTTTTTTCCAACATGTGGCACGTTTGAAATTGTGCAAAATCCTACATGTCTTAAAAAAGGCACAATGGATCAGAAGAGAGAAGTCTCTGAAAAGCATGTTGACAAATCTGAGAACTGTTACATGAAGAGAGAAAAATGAAGAACTAAAAATCTTCTGGAAGGATGAAAGCTCAAGGGGATGTGATTGGAGGTTTAAAAATTTACAAATAGGGCTCCTGGTGGCCCAGAGGGTCTGCCTTTGGCTCAGGTCATGATCCCAAAGTCCTAGGATGGAGCCCTACAGCGGGCCCTCTGCTCAGTGGGGAATCTGCCTCTTCTTCTCCCTCTCCCTCTGCCCTTCTCCACCATTTGTGCACACTATCTCAAATAAATAAATAAAATATTTCAAAAAAATTTATAAATAAGTGGGATGAACACACACTTGTTCAAAGAAGTTTAAGAACTCTGGAATGAGGGATAGTTCACATATCATTAGTATGTTTGTGACAAAGTTTCAAAAAATCCTATAACCAAATACAGTACAAAGTGAAAACATACAGAGATTGGGACATGTACAGAAACATTCCTGGGTCAGAGACAACTCTAGCAGGTCAACTCCTGAGGTCAAATCTGGCCTATGGCCATGTTTTTAAAAAATTTTTTTTAACTCTTTATTGTGGAAACTTCAAGCATACACAAATTTAAATATACATATATTCATCCATCATCTATCCCTAATTATTATCAACTCATGGTCAATGTTGCTTTATTTACACCTTTTGTTTCATTTATTTCCACTTCCCCACTTTAATCCCTGGACATTTTTTCTTTAAAGATTTTATTTATTTATTTATCTATCTAGTTAGTTAGTTATTCAGTTATTTGAGAGAGCATGCCAGAGAGAGCAAGAAAGAGAGCATGAGCTGGGGGAGGGTTAGAGGCAAAGGCAGACTCCCCGCTGAGTGGGGGAACCCACTGCAGGACTTCATCCCAGGACCTCGGGACCATGGCCTGAGTCAACCTGAGCCAAAGGCAGATGCTAAGCCAACTAAACCATCCAGACTACCCTCCCTAGACCATTTTGAAGCAGATCTTATACAAACCATCATTCGTCTAGAAGGACATTTAAAAAAAAAAATACTGTAATACCAATATCAAATTAAGCAAAAATATAAATAATGATTTCTTAATACCATCAAATATCTAGTCAAATTTTAAAATTCCTTGACAGCTATGCAACAGAATTTTTTAAAATTAGGAACTTATTGTCACATTTGGAAATAGAGATATTTCTCTTTTTTTTAAAGATTTTATTTATTTATTTGACAGAGACAGCAAGAAAGGGAACACAAGCAGGGGGAGTGAGAGAGGGAGAAGCAGGCTTCCCACTGAACAGAGAGCCCCTACGCGGGGCTCGAACCCGGGGATCATGACCCGAGCTGAAGGCAGACGCTTAACTGACTGAGCCACCCAGGCACCCCTGAAAATAGAGGTATTTCAACCCAAAGTCTAGATTTCTGACTTTTCTCTTAATGAAAATATCTAGCCACTTGGGGTACACATTCTGGAATAGCAACACTGAGCAGAACAGAGCAGCCACTCCCCCTTTTATACAGGTCTCACAAGCTCCAGATATAGTCCTATTGTCCTGCCCACCGCTCACTGCACATGTCTACACTATCTACCTGGCTCCTGGACACAACTGAATCTGCAATCCTAAATCTAAACTGACAGAATTATGGGTGATTGCAACCAATCCTTTAGTTTGGGGGGTTACCGATGACATAAGTGATGACCACAGACAAGCTGTACAGTAAGGCGCAGATCGAACAGAAAGTCACGACCCTGAAGACAAATGGTCAGATCTGAAGGTCAACCCAAGGGCAGAACAAGAGAAGATGTAAAGTCAACAGACAAGGAAGCCAAGAGGAGGATGGAGGAGTTACGAAGCACAGATTGATTTGATTAGTTCAAGAATTATTTGGAGAACCAAATTATGTGCTGGGCTCTCTTCTTTGCAATGCATTCCAAGATCCAGAGATGGGTAATGTTGCTTTTAAAGGAGTTATGCCAAGTCCAACACTACATAAAGCTTCCCCCTCCTCCCCATTCATTTGTCAGTTTTGAAATGTGAGAATGCAGCCACAGTGGGTTAAATTAAAAGCATAGTCACTGGGGTGAGGTATTAATTCTCTTAAAATTGAAACTAAAATTAAAATCTGAAATGAGATTCCTTACACTCACCTCTATCTGTATGTTGACTCCTTTTCAGATATGCGGGAATGCTCAACACTCGGTGTAAGAAAATAAAATGGTGTGCGTTTGACAACCAGATGCTATTCAGAATTAAAAGAGCTTAATTTTAAGGCCGGCAGAAGAGAAGACATGCAATTTGCTTGCGATGCACACAGTAAATTAAAAACTAAAAAAAGGCAATGAGTGTGAAATATTAAATATTTACTTCTCAGGGTATTTTTGTGCACTCTGATATTAATGGGTAATAATAATTACTGTGCCTTATCCAAGACACACCTAGACTGAGAAATTAAATTCCCAGCATATGGGGGTGGGTACCGGCCAATGCCCATGCTTAACTCTCATTATATTAATAGAACCAGAGGAAATGCACCAATGAAAAAAGAAAAAGAGAGAGGGAGAACCCCAGAAACTCTGGAAGGGTCTGTTTCCCTTGGAAGTAGGTGAATTAATTCTATTAAAATTTCTCAAAATAAATACGCATCCAGGAAGGAGAAGCAGAGCCCATAAAGGATTTCATAGAAAAGAACTCACAAAACTGACACTTGTCAGTCTCCTTGCGTGCTAAAAACCTCAAAGTGGTTTGGGACTCTGTGGGAGTTCAGTCCAGGAAAACAGCCTCCATGTGAGAACCCCTCTCTCCCCAAAGTTCACATCTTTAATGGGGAAATGCCTGGCCTTTCTGCTCTTCTCTCTACTTGCCAATTCCAATCCCCCATTAAATCGTCACACAACCACAGTGCATTGTA
Source organism: Taxidea taxus jeffersonii (assembly GCA_003697995.1). Classification (NCBI taxonomy): domain Eukaryota; kingdom Metazoa; phylum Chordata; class Mammalia; order Carnivora; family Mustelidae; genus Taxidea; species Taxidea taxus. Next base: position 17,289 of record RCUC01152140.1, read on the forward strand.
CACCAGTCCCTAGGGCAAACACAACTTAGAACTATATCTACATGTCATACATAGAAAAGGCTACGTGACCCCAGCCAGTGATAAATATAATTAAGGAATCCAGAGCTGTGGTCCAACTTCTGTTATCTAAGCACTTGGATAGCGTAAACCTAGACTTCAGCATTTGTATTTGTAAAGAAGGAAGGTATAATCCCTTTTCACCTCCTTCATAAAATCAAAGGACTCCAAAACATGGCGTGTGTGTGAAGGTAGTGAAAAGCTCTCTACAAGACCAAGAACCATAAGAACCTAATACTATATATTCTCCTTTACAGAGTTTTGACTCACTTTTTTGTCTTTTGAACTTTTTTCTAAAATTAGAGTAATACACATCAATGTATAAAAATTAAATAAGATAAGCAGACAAAAGAGGAGATGGCATTCATGTTCTCACCACCCCAAAATAACACCCACTAACACCATGCATATAGATCAGTCTAAGCCAGTGCTTTTCCAATGCTTCTCCAATGCTTCTCCAATGAGGGGTAGGGGAGCCAACTTTACCCCTCACCCCCAGGGGGAGGACATTTGGCAATTTCTGGAGAAGTTTTTGAGTGTCAGAAATTCAGGAGGGGAGAGATGAGTCATCTAGTGAGTAGAAGCCAGAGATGCTGTTGAATATCCTACAGGGCACAAGACTGCCCTCTACAATAAAGAATGATTCAACCCAAAATATTAGTAGTGCCAAGAATGAGAAATCCCAACCCACAATACATGCGTATGTAACCTCACAGGTAATGTTAATGCCAGAACCATTCTAAAATGTCTTTCATCAAATTATGCAAAGTGGAATGGCATTCCCAGATTCCCAGAATTTACCCAATATTGGTACTATTATAACAACAGAAAAGCAATGTAATTAAATTTGTTATTGAAATTATAAAATGAGGAGGGCACCTGGGTGGTTCACTTGGTTGAGTGTCTGCCTTTGACTCAGGTCATGATCTCAGGGTCCTGGGATCAAGCCCTGTGTTGGGGAGTCTGCTTCTCCCTCAATCCCTCCCCACCCCCACTTGTGCTCTCTCTCACATATATATAAATAAAATCATAAAAAGAAAGAAATTATAAAATGTTTCTTCATATACAATTAATGGAGGAGGGATTTATGATAATATGACACCATTTATCATTTACTCTCCCAATTTCTTCTATAACTGCAGGAAGCTGGTGGAGTAACAGGGGAGAAAGGGATGAGAAGGGTTTTACTCAAGGAAATTTAGGGGTGCCTCTTTGTCATTTACTCCTACAAAATATTATTTCTTGACCCTGTGATGGAGTCACTCCGATATGAGATTGGCCATCAAGAAAACATAAGAGACTCAGCTTATTATGGGGGCATTGTGAAAGTAGGAACATTCTTATGGGTAAAAATTTTCTTGCTTTTCCTATAAATAACTAGTTATAAAGTTAAGAAAATAAATAGGCTATATATATTTTTTTTTTTAGATTTTTTTTTCATTTAGTATTTTTGAGAGAGAGAGAGAGAGAGAGCTCGAGCACAGGCAGACAGAGTGGCAGGCAGAGGCAGAGGGAGAAGCAGGCTCACTGCTGAGCAAGGAGCCCGATGTGGGACTCGATCCCATGACGCTGGGATCATGACCTGAGCTGAAGGCAGCCGCCCAACCAACTGAGCCACCCAGGCATCCCTAGGCTATATATTTTTAACTCCAATAAAAGTAAATATTACTTTTTACAGAGCTAAGAAGTCAAACATTAAAACTCCACCAAAACTTAATTGTGTAATAATTAAGTTAATAGAAATGGAAAGAGGTCAAATAGGAGAAACATTCCACAATTTTTTAAATTTAAAGAATATTGTAGGGGCGCCTGGGTGGCTCAGTGGGCTAAGCCTCTGCCTTTCGCTCGGGTCATGATCTCAGGGTTCTGGGATTGAGCCCCAACTGGGCTCTCTGCTCGGCGGGAAGCCTGCTTCCCCCTCTCTCTCTGCCTGCTGCTCTGCCTACTTGTGATCTCTCTCTCTCTCTCTCTCTGTCAAATAAATAAATAAACAAAATCTTTAAAAAAATTGTTTTAAATTAAAATAAAGAATATTATATAAAAAGAAACCAATTAAATGGAATCATTACTATAATCAAGATCAGATCTACTGCCTTATTTTTTATTTAGTAATATATAGATCTTTATATGTCCACATATATAACTCTGAACAACTCCTTTAACAGCACTAGAATGTATGATTGTAAAGGTGTTTATAATCTACTTAATCACTTGCTGTAAATATTTATTATTTTCAGTTTTAATTAAAGTAAACAATGCTACTCTGAACATCTTCGTTGCTAAATCCTTATGTACATTTTGAATTATGTTGTTAACTTCATAGAAGTTGAGTAAAAGTCAAAGTATAAGATCCAGACAGCCAAATTGTCCTCCAAAAGATTTTATTCGAAGGTAGAATTCAAGTTCACCTTTATACTTGCTGTTCTCCCTTCTCTAACAATTTTACTCTGTTCTTGAAAGTAGTGTCCACTGCCTTTCCAGATGAACATGAGTGTTCTCAGTGATGTGCTCTACTCTATGGGACAAGAGATAAGCCACAGCCTATCCAAAGCTACCTAAGTTGACCTGACTTGGTTCAACCAAATTTGATTACTGATCACTGAATTATTCAGGTAAAATTTCACAGACATAGACCCATAGCAAATCTGATTCAGCCATGAGAGGAACCCTAATAAGCATTTTATCATTCCTTCAAACCAACCTTCTATCTAACCTCATCCAACTGTCAATGTGTCAATTCAGTTTACATATGCAATTAATTTTTAAATGTCGTTCCCAAGGACCACCAATAGGCTTCCTCTTTCTTTCTTTCATTTTTTTTTAGATTTTATTTATTTATTTAACAGAGAGAGAGAGAAAGGGAACACAAGCAGGGGGAGTGGGAGAGGGAGAAGCTGGCCTCTGGCCCAGTGGGGGAGCCCAACATCGGGCTCCACATGGAGCTGGATTCCAGGACCCCAGGATAATGACCTGAGCAGAAGTCAAGATGCTTAATGGCTAAGCCACCCAGGTGCCCCCAAGCTTCCTCTTTCTGATAGGTTCTCAGCTAACACTCATGAAGACACACATTATTTGAAATTTTAGGCTTTCCTTTTGTTGTTTTTACTCTCAAGAATTTGGTCTTCACTTTTCTTCCGAGACCTGCTCTGCTGAACTGGAAGACATTGGAAGTTGTTGGCCAACTCAATCCCAAGGTCTTGGGGGATTCAAATGTAACTATGCTGTGTTTTTTAGAAGTCATTACAGCAGACTACATTTGTGCCTGGGCAGTGTGCCATCTACATGAAATACTTGCAATCAGGTGGAAATGATTCCCCAAACATGAAGAGGTTTCCTTGTTTTGAAAATACGGACCATAATGCCATGCTGCTGCAGCTCTTCCCTCTGGCCACTAGGGTGCTGTTTTCTGCTCCATAAAGGAATTGGCAAGATGGGGCCTCTAGCCTATAATACCAACTTCCAAGTGTGAATTTATTCTTTCCTGCCTTGCTAGCAATTTTTACTTTTCCAGCTTGGCACATAGAATCTTGCAAGTCTCCCTGGAAGGTGACTCATATTTAAATATGAATAGGGCAGCTGGCTTCTGTTATCTTAAAGGGTTACATTATGTCATTGCACATTTTCAACTGGGGTAAAAACAAACTGTGCTCTTTGCACACATCAATTCCAGTAATATATATTTGTATAAGATCACAGGGACTTATAAACTGTCTGAAATTTTTCCAGCCTTAAAAATTAAGACCAATGCACTATGTTCCTTAATAATTCAGCAGCAACCACCCAAATAATCCCTTTGTTACCTGGCGTGTTATTTCATATTTCCTAAAAAACAATGATAATAATGATGCTAATGATGATGACAATGACAAGAGCAGTGATAATAAATGCTCACTTAGGAGCATCTGGGTGGCACAGTGGGTTAAGCCTCTGCCTTCAGCTCAGGTCATGATCTCAGGGTCCTGGGATCGAGCCCCACATCAGGCTCTCTGCTCGGTGGGGTGCCTGCTTCCTCCTCTCTCTCTGCCTGCCTCTCTGCCTACCTGTGATCTCTCTCTCTCTGTGTCAAATAAATAAATAATTTAAAATTTGTTTAAAAAAATAAATAAATGCTCACGTGTGTTGCCATTTACCATATACCAGGCACTGTGCCAAGAGCTTATATGGAGTCTTCACCACAATCCCAGGAAGAAGAGGTACGTTTATTATTCCCATCTTTCAGATGAAACTCCAAGGGCTTCATGAGGAAAATGTCTAAACATGAGAAAATGGCAGAGACAAGGTTTAAAAGTAAGCAGGGTTTTTTTGATTGCTTGTTTAGGATTTTATTTATTTATTTATTTGAGAGAGAGTATGTGGGAACAGGTTTGGGGGGCAGAGGGAGAGGGACAAGCAGACTCCTTGCTGAGCATGGAGCCCAATGGGGGCTTGACCCCACAACCCTGAGATCATGACCTGAGCCAAAATCAAGAGTCAGAAACTTTACTGACTAAGCCACCCAGGCGCCCTGAATGTAGGCGGTTTTAACTCCAGAGCCTAAATTTTTAACTATTATGATAAACATTCACCTGCATATCTTAGTAGATAATTTTCTGAGACTCTACTGAGCAAGTCTTGAATTCTCCTTGGGACTTATCTCCTCTGGGAGACCTCTCCTGGCCACCTGAGGCAAATAAGATGTCCTGAACCTTCCTGAGTACCGCATGCACAGACCTCCGTTAGACCATGAAGCACACTCTCTGTATGGGTCCCTACTCACCGCCTGCCCCCACCGAAGACCAAGCACTCCCTGAGCACCCAGGACTGGCTAGGCATTTAGAGTCTGATCGAGTAATGAACATTTGAGCAAATGAATCCTGTTTTCTCTTAGAGCAGCTGTATAAAATTGCAGGGCTATATTCCTCTTCCGTTTTCACACTATCTCCCACCATGAAGTCTACCTCACTAAAAAGTTCTCCGAAATCCTGCCTCTTTCTGAGGTGTGACAGATCCAGGGTCACAGCACCTGGGTTAGAGTTCTGGCCTGTCACCCCCTTGATGGAGACCTAGGGCTTCACCCTCCTGCCTCCATTCCCTCAGCCATGATATGGGTTCTGTAACAGCACCTGGTCCACACTACAGGCTGTGATGTGGGTTAAATAGCATAAGGTGATTGAGCAAAACCTTAGTAAAAGGTAAGTATTAGTAGGAATAGCAATCGTATGAACAGATGTAGGTATAGAACAAGGATGCTAGAAGCAGTAGTATTCCCAGAAATGCTGAGCATGAGCAATCAGGGAGGGAAGATTAGGACACAGCCTCACTTTTTTTTTTTTTTTTTTTTAACGTATATCCTATTTGGTGCTTTCCCTATAAAGGGTATAACTTCTTCATCAAAAATAGTACCACGTCTTCTCTAGATACTAAATAATCATTTTAAGAATTACAAAAGAGAGGCACCTGGGTGGCATAGTCAGTTAAGCATCTGACTCTTTTTTTTTTTTTAAGATTTTATTTATTTATTTGTCAGAGAGAGAGAGCGGGGGCAAGCACAGGCAGACAGATTGGCAGGCAGAGGCAGAGGAAGAAGCAGGCTCCCTGCCGAGCAAGGAGCCCAATGTGGGACTCGATCCCAGGACGCTGGGATCATGACCTGAGCCGAAGGCAGCCGCTTAACCAACTGAGCCACCCAGGCATCCCTAAGCATCCGACTCTTGATTTTAACTCAGGTCATGATCTCAGGGTCACGGGATGGAGCCCCACCTTGAGCTCCATGCGGGTGTA